>VDFB02058242.1:264063066-264180340 GCA_007258455.2 Sequoia sempervirens
CCCTCTCTCAACCCTCTCCCTCCTACCCCCTCTCCCTCTCTTAGGTCTCTCCCTCTCTGTCACTCCCTTTGTCTCTCTCCCCTCTACCCTTAATTGTAAACCTTAAAATCTTCACCCTTAAATCCTCTACCCTCTACCCTTAGCCCTTCCTTCCTTTATCTCTCTCTCACTCCATTCCTCTTTCTCTCTCTCTCTCTATCTCAAGTATCTCCCTCTCTCAAGTATCTCTCTCTCTCTCACTCCCTCTAGCTCTCTCCCTAGTACCCTTAATCCTCTACCCTATAAATGTACCATCTAAAGCTTAAAAACACCAAATTTATCATAACGTGAGCACGTTATTAACCAATAGAGATATGTTCATTTAGGATTAAATAACGCGCTCGTGTTATCACTAAAAATGGTAAAAAATCACAATATAACCATGATATCGGCCCACATTCTTCATATTCTCCTTGTTTTGCGCGTGCTCCGACAAAAAGTAGCTTTTTGGTGATTGAGTGAATTGTGCATGCATGATTTTGAGATTCCATCACCTTTTGAATGTTCTTTCCATCACCTTTGCATGAAATAGCAGAGTTTTCACGTTGAGAGTAAGTATATAATATCAACTAAGTTTGAATTATAGTGATAATTGATATACAATTGAAATTTGAGGGGAACAAGCTTTTGAAGAAGTCAAAATTTTGAGGAGTTTGAGGAAGGAAGAAGCAAAGGCTGCATAATTGGGTAGAACTCTATTTGAAACTTTTCTTTTTTAGGTATGTAAAATATTTGTACATTTTCTTTCATTCTATTATGGCTTGCTTTCATTTTTGTTGTTTAGCTTATTCCATGTTGATCAAATTGTTTGTTTGTGATGCAATATCAGATTGCCAAGCCACTCAACAACATCATTTCTTTAGGGAATTTCCTTCCCAAATCAATAAAGAGTAAAAGATCAATTTATACAAACTTTGTCAAATTCATCCAAAACTACTTTTCATTCAACTAAAATCCATTTATTTCATTTCAAGTTATAAGGCTATCAGTAGCCAATTCACCATCTCCATATAGCAAACCATTTTCAGAATCAACTTTCAACTTTGTTCTTGTCATAAACAATACAACAATCACTCATCAACTCAACTTACCCCTTCAAGGAAAAAACAATCAAACACCTTTGTTCCTTAGACCTGCAATCAAACATCATCCCAGCCATTTAAGATATCTTTTTCTCAAATCAACACATCCATCATCCTATCTTCACTTAAACACCATTTGTAACAACAAGTAGCATTAGTTTAACACTGTCACCAGACCTTTAAGATACCAATTTCATCATGTTTTGATTGTAATATTCCAATATATCAGTATAGAGATACTCTGACTACTTTGCATTCAAGAAACCATTGCCATATATTGGAAACATATGCCCAAATCATCAAATCTTTCACGATCTACCATCAAAACATTACCAAGCATAGACACAACTGTGGCATCACAAATGAGACTGCTCCCAAGCACTTAACAACATTCTTTTCGTTGTTTCTACATATTCTCTGTTTTTAGCAAACAATGCCAAATATCTCTAGGAGGCCAACATTCCATCTAATCGGCTGATTCCTTTTCTATCATAATGCATTTACACAATCCCAATACAGATTCTCAGGCCTATTTTGATCATTTTCAACATACTATAAAAGTTTATACACTTAGTTCACAAAACAGAGTAGAACCAACATGCTGTCTACTGGTAAAAGCCCTTAAATAGGTCAATTTATTAAAGCAAGTCATCATAGAACTACTCACTAATCCACCAAACCTACAAACAGTCTTAGGCCATGTGTAGAAACTCACAAATAAACAAGTTTCAAGATGGGAAACGCTCATCAATACACAAAATCAGTAAACATTTGATTATAGGGTGAAAACACACCAACCATGAGGGTTTCTTTAATGAAACATTTGCAAAACCTCTACTACTCTGCCCAACAATTGAAACATGCTTCATTATGTTTGCAAATTATTTTGAAATCATTTCTAAGCTCCTCTACATGTTGTTTCCTCAAACCCTACTTGAAAACACCATTTTTTTGAATGAGAAAATTTAGAATTTTGTTCATGCAACAATATCCTGACTTCTTATTTCTATTTACCCCTGCCACACACATCTTCACATTGAAAATACACTAAATATGATCCATTCCACTGACCTACTAGCCCTACATTGGTGGAATGGCTAAGAATCACTTTTTAGACTCTCAAAACAATTCTAAGGAAACCACAGACCGAGACTTAGGAAACTAAGTTCAAATTAGATTGATTATTTGAATTACAATTCTACAACTTTCAAGAATGAAAGAAGTCTTTCCCTCGACAAGAATCAAATCTTAGAATGCTTTGAATCACTATGCAACCTCAAAACAAGAATAGAAAAAGCTTTCAAAAATAATCAAGTAGGTTTTTTATTAATTTTTATGGATTTTGGGATACAAGATCTTCCTCTCGAGCTTACAATTCTTTTTAAAGGTTTCTAAATCAGTTGAAATAACTGCCTCTTCATCTTCATCAACCCTTCCTTGCCCTTCCACAAAAAAGACTCTTCACCTTCCTACTTTTGTGCAATTTTACATTTTTACAATAATTGACAACTTTTGTTATAAAAAAGCAACTTTTCAATAATATCACCTAGTGACCTATTTAATGGTGCAAATACATTGAAATTCATCATTTCATGACCTTCACTAATCATATTTACTTGAACATTACATAAATTGAACAAATTAGCCTTTTGAAGGAATTTCATGACCTAGGTGCTCCTCAAGCACTTATCATGTTATAACCTTACGTTGTCAATGGACATTTTAAATCACACACCAGTATACACTTTCCTATTACATTTTAAAACCACATCTCTTTGAGGCATTTTGTTAAATTTAACAATTGAATTTATTTTTGTATGCTTCCAAAGCTATCATTGAGTTATTTTTTCAAACAGTTATACAAACCAGCTTTCATTGACTTTCTTTTTGTATGCTTCCAAAGCTTTAGTTTGAGTTATGTCTAAAGCTTTCAATTAGTTAATTTGACAACTTAGCACTTTTGCATAGGTAAATTATTCGCCATCCCGGCGAAACTAACTGTTAAAAGGAAAAAACTAACAGATGATCAGCTCCAAGCCTTCAGAGATAAAGGGAAAAAATGGATGAGGGAATATCGTGAAAAGAAGAAATTGGGAATGATTGATGAAAACAAGCCAGTTGAAGAGGAACCTCAACTGGCTAAAAAGAGAAAAGAAATTGGCAGAAGACAAAGGGCAATTTAATGCAAAAGAGTCGCATAGGGAGATGCAAGAGGTCAGAAGTTGGAGACACACCCCACCGCAAGGAATACAAAGGACACCATTGCTACTGCTTAATATGGAGGGACACCTCATTACAATGCTTAATATGGAGGGACACCATCTAGCACAAGTGAGTATGGTTGGACATCATCCACCACATCTGAAGTTGAGAGTACATCATCACTCAAAGTTGAGGAACAAGGTATGCCATCATCCCCACGTGAACCTCAAGGTATGTCTTCTATTCCACCCTCGATCAAAGGTACGCAATCTAGCCCACCTCAATTAAATATTGATGAAATTGCTAATGTTGAGATGCATGTACCTAAGAGAACACCACCTAGAATTTTGCATAGAAAGCCAAAGTTTTTGATTAATATTGATGAGGATATTTTGCAGCACATGGAAGGTAATATTCCAGAACGCACTTGTAGAAGATATGTTGATAAGATTTTACAAATGTTCTTTGAAAGGCTAAATGAGACTGCAAGATGTCAACTATTTGTTCAAATGATGCGTAGGTTTAAAGTACGTAAACACTGCGAAGACTCTGGGTTGAGAACACGAATGCATCAAGTGAAAAACACTATTGTGAAGAATCTAATGGATGCTTATGACAGCAGGGCAAGACTCATGCTCAAAGGATAAGAATGTCACCCTATTACGTCATTACATCAACTGTGGTACGCCATCAAACAAAGAGATCTCGCCTCATTGAAAAGACAAGTGAACAAGTGGGAATTAGTAGAAAAACTTTATCAAAAGCCGTTCAAAGGCTGCAAAGAATTGAGGGCACCGATTCAAATGAATTATGGGCATTCTCGGGGAGACTACCACACAAATATAAAAAAGTTGTTGAAGCATTGAGAAAACTAATTGAAGATTATTGAAGAATAATACAAGGCCATCTCTAAATCAAAGGCATGTCATATAAGAAGGAGAATCAGTAGTCAAAACCGTGAGCCACATCCAAAGCATTTTTTGGATACGACTCAAACCCAATTTTTCATAAATTTCAAAATTCTTATCCTCAAATTAGTATTTCTCAAAGATTTTTTGAAATGATTAACCCTTTTATGTCAAGATAAATCACACACACACAATACTTGTTGCTATAAACTGCTATTATTGAATTCTCTAACCATTATGATGTTTATCATTCTATATGTTTACATTTGCATACTAACGATGTTTTGTAGGATTGTGGCATAGAAGCCCCACCAAAATCTTCAAGAGAGTTCTTATAAAAAAAATTATGTGAAATAGAGGATGGCCAAATATTCTATAGACGCATGCTTGGATGGTTCATGTGAGCGTTGTGGTGGCTTGCAATGAATGCTAGTATGTCAACAGATGGAAAGCACATATGAGGCAGGACAAAAACTAGTAGATTTCGGGAAGTATAAAATAGTGGCATATGCTACAAAAGATGGATATGAAGCAAAAAGGTGTGAGTTGGTTATTTAGAAGATTCTAGTGTATCATTTCATGTCCATGTTTCGTGAGAATCTAGTGTATGAGTATGCAAGGCATACCCATAGAGCCCAATGGCTGGACACACAATTCAAGCTATGCAAGGACACATTTCCACTTGGTAGCATAGTATCAGTGGTTGACTTTGCAGAGAACTACACTCTACAGCCACAGCGTGAGGTGCAGTCACAGTATTACAACTCCACACAAGTTTTGATATTTGTGCACATAGCATTCATACATGCAATTGAAAGTACAGAGGACAAAAGGAAGGTATTGAGGGAGTATCACTTTTATATTAGTGATGATTGCACGCATTCTCCAGAGTTCATGCAAGGTTGCTTCTAGATGTTCTACAATCATTTGGCTCAGAGGGGCATATCATATGGTCGGCATATAATATGGTCAGATAACTGTGCAACACAGTTCAAGAACATGAGCATGTTCTACTGGTTGTGCAGGATGCATCTCACTACATGTTTTCAACATATGTGGAACTTTTGTGAGGCCGAAAATGGAAAGGGGGAGCATGACAGTGCAGGAGCATGCATGAAAAGAGCATTAGCATGAGAAGAGTTAAAGTATAAAGACAGTGCACAGTTGACAGATGCAAGATCAATCGTCGAGTGGTGTAATGGTTCTATGGGTCCAGGTAATGAAGGTACGTCTTCAGTTCGTAGATTTTTTTGGTTGATGGATGATACTAACATTGCACCATATGAGGATTATTGTACACTAACAGGATCGAGTGAGTTGCACTCTTTCCTTAGCTCAAATGAAGGTTCATGGAGTATTGATACACGTAAGATGGCATGCTTTTGTTCTTCATGTACAATACAAGCCTGGAATGATTGTGACTTAGGGGAGTGGGTTGACAAATGGTTCACAAGTTATCTTAGCCCACTTCACACGTATCGCCCTCTGATGGCATTGGAACTAACATGGATGGAATCATCGGTCAACTTTTACCATGTATCGGATCTAGTTCAACCAGGTAATATATCTACTTGCTTAGTATTTGAAATTTCATATTGTTATCTTACTTTTTACTATATTCATAATGTTTACTAATTTCAAGAGATATGTCACACATATAAATGTAGGGCATGTTTATGCAGTTCTTGCAGATGAAGACAATGAAGAGGGTACAGACTATTACTTGTGTCATTGTGTTGAGGCAAAAAAGAAATTGGAAGCCCCAATTATAGATGGAGAAAACATTGAATACCCAACAGGCTCAGTTGTTGTTACTAGAATGTGGCTAAGAAGGTACCCACATAAGAGTGTTAAACATTGGTTGTTTGAGGAATTTGACACGCATCGTAATATTCTTCATTACTCAAACCTTGTTGTGGCATCCAATGTTCGTTTGAGCAAATATGGGGGTAGACCTTTGAACAAGACCTTGTGGAATGTCCGTGAGTCTGACCATGAGGCAATACTTGACACAATAAAGAGTAGAGCAGACCCAGATGGTTCATTGGATTAATTTATAAGTATATGCACAACGGTTCTTATTAATTATACTTGTATCCACGTCAATTTGGTTGATGCCAATGCTATCATCTTATTTTACTTTGTGTATCTGTATGTAACCAGGAAAACATTGATTGGTGTCCCCTTGCATAAAATGCAGATTTATGAGCCATCCAAGAGAATCTCAAGCAGAAAAGCAATGCAACATCCTTATTTTGATGATCTTGACAAATCTCAATTATGATTTTAAGCCATTACAAAAGTGCGTGTGAAACTTGACGAGGAAATTTTAAGTTATTCATTTGAATTTAACCTTATCATGACCACCTATGACGTAGACATTATAAGAGCATCTCGAATTTCAATAAATTCTATTCATGAGAGATGTGTGCAATAGGTATCTTGGAACTCCTAGTGAAGATGTATGACCAAGACTGACTAAGTTGAGAGACTGCCATGCCTATCTGTAAGTGTCTTCCATCTATTTTGGATGAGCTATTTCTTTTTATTCTTTTCCTTTGTGTATCTGTAACTAAATTAGTAAAAATTGATTTAGGCCTTGTCCTTTGTAGATTAAGATAATACAGAGAATTAGGTTTCTTTTGAGTCCATCTAGAAGAAAATCCATTGAGTTTTTCCACTATTAGAGCACATTTTCTAAAATTTAGTTTGGAACCTTCAATTTGAGGTTTTGAGAGTCAAGTAAAGAAATAAAGCATACTCCACTGAATTAGGCTTGTAGATTAGTGGTGTAGGGTTATAGTAGGGTGTTTATGGTGCAGGAGCACTAAGGACAATCAGGACCACAAGGTGGTCAAGTGGTAAATTTTGATTTGTAGTCCATGAAGAATGTTGTAATAAGGTCACAAGGACCATTAGGAAGTGTTTTAAGTCAATCTGGATTGGTAGGATATGAGGTTGCAATGTCATGTTAGCATGTTGTCAATTTGGTGTAATAAAGCCTTGAATGGCCTAAATGTGAAAATCTATGTAAATTCATAATGTAAGGGTCAAGATGATGTAATGAGGCCATCATAAGGTCACTAGTTTAGGTATGGAGTCATTGTAATTACTATTTTAAGTCCATTCAAGGCTCATTATTCAATATAGAAAGTTTGGTTAATGTTTGATTCAAAGTTTTCAACGCTTTATTTCTGATCTTTCATTGTATTTCTTGATTTTACTATATTTTCATAGTTTCCTTCACATGTACGGACCCGTACATTCTTAGATATCTCTCGTTTTCATGTTATTTGGATGATCAATGGATGTTTTTACAATTCTCTTTAAGGAATTGGTCTTTTAGTTGTTCAGTGGTGAATTGGAAGACTATAGTACTGACCTTATGGAAGTTGGATTAGATATATGAACCTGAGTTGGTTTCTTGGTTCTTAAGTTTGAATTTGTATTCCTCCACCATGCTTTACATCAATTGATATGCCTTCAAAAAGGCCTTGTGAATGTTGTATGTTGTTGGCAATCATACTTTTGAATAAATACCAAAAGGCTCTGTTTTCTAACATTTTTATCTCTTTAGAAGCAAAGAAGTTGGGATAGCAGGCATGTGTTCCAAAATAAGTGTATCTAAAAATGATATATGTTTTTAATGGTGAAAATGGGTACCCTAAAATGTATTTATCCTATAAAAATTCATTGTATTTTGTATGTTACACCCGATTTAGTGTTTTAGCACTTGCAAGCAAATTTGGTCTTCTAGTGCAAGAAATTGTGAAATATGATTAAACAGTGTTGTAAGAAGGTGTTTTAGCTTTGTTCATGTTAAAATAAATATGAATAAAGTGTACCAAGGTTTGGTAAAAGTTTGGAAGCAAGATTTGAAGGTTAGGTGTCTTTTTGCCTTGTGAAAAGTTGCAAAGTCGTGCAACTTTCGTTCTCTAACTCGTCTGACCAAACGGACTGTTCCAACGTGTCTGAATAGGCATGTTTACACTAGGAATGGTCCTCTTTCGTACCCAAACACGCAGAATCACTTCGAGCTACGTTCAATCGGATCGATCCCTTAAGGGTCCAAAGGGAAAAATGGCTACAAACTTCAGCATGAGGTTACTTGGACACCGTGATGCTTAGAAAATTCTCATCTGATCCTATGCGATCATGTTGGGCCCCTATACAATAACCTCTCTCGGTTTTCATTATCTCGGAATGGTTTTCCCGTAGTATCCAATTTTTAGTTGATGGAAAAAGTGTCAAATGGAAGCAGTGGAAAGTTGCAAAGTGGTGCAACTTTCATTCTGCAACTTGTGTGACCAAATGGACTATTCCAACACATCCGGAATAGGCATGTTTACACTAGGAATGGTCCTCTTTGCACCCAAACACGCGGAATCGCTCTGAGCTACGCTCAACCGGATCGATCCCTTAAGGGTCCAAAGGGAAAATGGCTGCAAACTTCAGCATGAGGTTACTTAGACACTGTGACCCTTAGAAATTTCTCGTCGATCCTATTGGATCACGTTGGGCCCCTCTACAATAACCTCTCGTTTATCTCAGAGTTGTTTTCCATACTCTCCAGCTTTTAGTTGATGGAAAAAGTGTCAAATGCAAGTAGTGGAAAGATGCAAAGTGGTGCAATTTTTCGTTCTGCAACTCGTGTGACCAAACGGACTATTCCAACGTGTCTGAATAGAAATTTTTATGCTAGACATGGAACTCTTTCACACCCAAACACGTGGAATCGCTTTGAGCTACGTTCAATCGAATCGATCCCTTAAGGGTCCAAAGGGCAAAATGGCTACAAACTTCAGCATGAGGTTACTCAGACACCGTGATGCTTATAAAATTCTTGTCTAATCCTATGAGATTGTGTTGGGCCCCTCTACAATAACCTCTCTCGGTTTTCGATATCTCAGAGTGGTTTTCTCGTAGTCTCCAGTTTTCAGTTGATGGAAAAAGTGTCAAATGGAAGCAGTGGAAAGTTGCAAAGTGGTGCAATTTTTGTTCTTCAACTCGTGTGACCAAACAGACTATTCCAACGTGTCTGAATAGAAATTTTTATGGTATACATGGTACTCTTTCACACCCAAACATGCAGAATCGCTCCGAGCTACGTTCAATTGGATCGATCCCTTAAGGGCCCAAAGGGGAAAATGACTGAAAACTCTAGCATGAGGTTACTCAAACACCGTGATGCTTATTTACTTCTTGTCTGATCCTATGAGATCATGTTGGGTCCCTCTACAATAACCTCTCTCGGTTTTTCATTATCTCGAAGTGGTTTTCTCGTGGTGTCCAATTTTTAGTTGATGCAAAAAGTGTCAAATGGAAGCAGTGGAAAGTTGCAAAGTGGTGCAATTTTCATTCTGCAACTCATGTGACCAAACAGACTGCTCCAACACGTTCAAATTGGCATGTTTATGCTAGGCATGGTCCTCTTTCACACCCAAACATGCAGAATCACTCTGAGCTACGTTCAATCGGATCGACCCCTTAAGGGTCCAAAAGGCAAAATGGCTGCAAACTTCAGCATGAGGTTACTCGGACACTGTGGCACTTATAAGATTCTCGTCTGATCCTATGTGATCATGTTGGGCCCCTCTACAATAACCTCTCTCATTTTTTGTTATCTCAGAGTGGTTTTTCCGTGGTGTCCAATTTTTAGTTGATGCAAAAAGTGTCAAATGGAAGCAGTGGAAAGTTGCAAAGTGGTGCAATTTTCGTTCTGCAACTCGTGTGACCAAACAGACTGTTCCAACACGTTCAAATTGGCATGTTTATGCTAGGCATGGTCCTCTTTCACACCCAAACATGCAGAATCGCTCTAAACTACGTTCAATTGGATCGATCCCTTAAGGGTCCAAAGGGCAAAATGCCTGCAAACTTCAACATCAGGTTACTCGAACACCGTGACGTTTATAAAATTTCTTGTCTAATTCTATAGGATCATGTTGGGCCCATCTACAATAACCTCTCTCGGTTTTCATTATCTCGGAGTGGTTTTTTCCTGGTGTCTAATTTTTAGTTGATGGAAAAAGTGTCAAATGCAAGTAGTGGAAAGTTGCAAGGTGGTGCAATTTTTTTTTCTGTAACTCATGTGACCAAATGGACTATTCCAACGCATCCGAGTAGGCATGTTTATGCTAAGCATGGTCCTCTTTCGCACCCAAACACGCAGAATCGCTCTGAGCTACGTTCAACCGGATCGATCCCTTAAGGGTTTGAGTGTAGTATGTCGAAATAAGTCATTCCTCATATTGTTCAGGTTGTGTCTCGGTGATATGAGCTTGATGTAACTTGAATTGTGGTAGCTTGATATATAGAGTCTATTGATGCTAGGGTTCAATTTGTATGATTTTGAAAAAAGAAGCCAACTGAGTAGAGTTACCAACTGAGTAGAGTTATCAACATTATTCGTAAATCATAATAATTTTTTTAGTACACTAGCCATTTTGATGCCTTCTTGTAGTCTCAAACATTATTTTGTATCATTGTTACATCGGTTTTTGAAGTGGCAACTTAATATAGCTCCATAATACAAAATCTGGTTCAAGCTGATTTTCATGTGAAAAAAATGTGAATCAAATCATGTTGATGTGAAAAAAAACAATGAGGCCATAGCTTGTGGTGCAGGAACACCTAGGTCATGTAATGCCTTCAAAAGGCTAAGTTGTCAAAAATTTATTTAAGTCCATGTAATGCCAAAATTAAATGTAATCAAGGCATGAAAAAGTACAAAGTGTAATACTGTCAAAATGCTAAATATATAAAAGAGAGAAAAAGAAAGAATGTGAAGAGAAAAAACAAGA
Organism: Sequoia sempervirens; assembly: GCA_007258455.2. Lineage (NCBI taxonomy): Eukaryota > Viridiplantae > Streptophyta > Pinopsida > Cupressales > Cupressaceae > Sequoia > Sequoia sempervirens. The sequence continues at coordinate 264,074,101 of VDFB02058242.1, forward strand.
AAATCAAGAAAATCAAGGAAGAGGATGAGTCATAGGTTGTTCAAGGAAGATGAAGAGGTAGTTGATGGTTGGAAACTTCTTTAAAATCATTGTAAAGGCCGAGCAAAGAGATCATTGTATTCTGGAAGAATTAAATTAACAAAGAGTTCCCTATTTTAGCTTATTTTCTGTATTTTTTCAATTGTTTCTTAACTTGTACGGATTGTGCAAGAGTTTAGGGTTCAAATTTAGATTGTTTCCAGTAGGTTGGGGAATCGCCATTTTTTTCATCCATTTGGGAAGGAATCCATTAAATTTAATGTTTGTTTGAGCATTCTTCTTATGGCTCGGTCTGAAATCTTGTGCATTGAGTTTTGAGTCTTATAAGGCATTTCCACACTACTCCACCAATGTAGGTCAGGTAGATTGGTGGAGCAGGTTAGGGATATGTTATTTGTTATGTTTTGATGTTTGTGAGTGGAGGAAAAAGCAAGAATACCTTGAAGGAGCTGCTGCTACACAGGAAATTCTGAGTTTTCCAGTCAAAATGAACAGTTTCCAGCATGATAGTGGAGAAATAAAAAGTGCATGGGTTAGAAGATGTTTCCAAATTCCTTTTTAGATGTATTTTTACATGTTCCAATGGTTGGATGGAGGTTTTGAGGTTTTCATGTAGCCTATACAGGAAACCCTCATTGATTTTTGAGTTTTTCAACCTATAAACAAGGGTTTGTCAATATACTGTAAAAAGGAATCTTTTAATCCCTGAAAATGGATAAATTGGGAGTTTTGTGTTATGTCTAATGATAGTTTTGAGGTTTTAAGTGTTTTTGGAATGTTTGAAGTGGGTCTTCTTTGAAAATCAGGCCTATTTTAGTAGCCTTTTTGATAGCGTTTAGACTAAAAACTGCTTATTTCTTCAATATAAGTTATTCTAAGTTTTTGATATGAGGACATGGGAATTAAGAGGTCTCTAAAATTGTTTTGGATCTTGGGTTTTGAAACACGTGTGTTTGGTTTACCCGATTTAGGTCATGAATGGCTCATTGAGAAGTAGTCCCTTGACTGCTCAGAGAATATAAGTTTGACCTAATAGTGATCGGTGAGTTGATTTTGAGATAATATTGTCTAAGTGATGGTGTCAGGAATGTATCGAGTCTTGGACAAGGTTTAGAAGTGAGATATGTTGTTTTGACAGTTGGACAGTGAAGAGACTTGGTGTAAAATAATACATGAAATTGTAAGTTCGGTTAGAACAAAGTTAAAAGAGAGCAAGTTCCTGATTTGTATCAGTTGTAATAATGATGTTCACAGTGCTTGATGGTCTGGTAAAAGTTTGAAAGCCAATTGTAATGATGGATTGACTGTTTGGGACAAGTTGAATGAATTGATTGAATGGAAGAGTGCCTTGTTGAAAATGGTGTTTTTTAAATGCATGTTGATCTAATTAATTGAATCAAAGTTTTCTAAAATGGTTTTTTGCTTTGAATGAGTCAATTGGAATACAGATTTTTGGAAGGATGAATGATGAATGATAAGAGAATTTCAGTGGATGAAAAGTAGATTTCTGATGAAATGTTGAAATTTTGTTTGATCTTCTCCAAGATGAGCTTGGGACAAGAGTCCCCTGAGTTGTTGATTGGTTTGGTAATCTTTGTATTGCATCAGCTTGTTGCTTACTATTATGCTATGATATATTTTTTGTAAGCATCCATAGCTTGTTTGAAAGCACCTATTTTAGGATTTTAGCCATAGCAGCAAGGCAATGAACTGTTTGATAAAATGCTTTGATAGACATGTATGAAAAATGTGTTAGCATAGACAAGGCAGTGAACTCTTTGAAAAAATGCCTCAAAGAAGTGTGGTCGTGATGGAATGGCATAGCTGAGAATGCCATGACAAGCAGAAACCCAGTAGTTGTCATGGCATTCCATACCATTGAGACCACATTTCTTTGAGGCATTTTTTCATACTACCTTGTTTATGATATTACTTACTATTATGCTTTTGATAGATTTTTCCAAGCATCCCATAGCTTGTTCGAAAGCACTGACTTTGAAGCTTTCAACCATAGCAACAAAGGCAAAACTTGAACTATTTTGACAAAATGCTTTGGTAGACATGTGAAAAAATGTGGTAGTATAGACAAGGCTGATGGCTTGTTTGAAAAAATGCCTCAAGAAATGTAGTCTCATATAATTCCATGATAAGAAAATGCAATTAACAACTGCTCCTAGTTATTGGTTATGCAATGTGAAGTAATTGCATAACTGCTTAGGTTGACTTTGTAAAAACTATATTGTAATTGAAATTTTGTCATCTATCGGCATCTAGTTATTAGTTATGCAATGTGAAGCAATGCTTTGAGTTTGAAAGATGTGAAATGCAATGTAATCAACGATGTGAATATAAACTACAAAATCTATTTTTACTAAGTTACGGTTAGGTTTTGGGTTAGGTAATACAAAACATATAAAAATCAGAAATATATACATATTTGCAGCAGTAATCAAGTTCAGAATACACCACCATATTAATAGTCAAATAACATAGAAAAAATACACCACCACTTTCATAGTGAAATATTAAAATATTAGTGATCTACTGAATGTCATGATACAAAATTATAAATTAAAGTTCAAACATAAAAATTTCAAGTGTTTACAATCAGCCATTATTGATCATTGATCAATCTGAAAAGTGTGAACATTTTTCTATGTGGAAGGCAAACAAGAAAACAGTGTTACATAATTATTTACATTGTGAAAGAGCCAAAACCTTTTTCTTGCAGATCGTAGAAGAATCTTAGTGATTTTTTGGGTGTCCTTGCCTTGGAATGGAACTATCCTGAGCCATGAATGATTGACCAAGAAATGTGAGAAAGAAATAAGATAAATCACATGCAACTTGTTGTAATTTCTTTCCTTGGGAAAAAGGGTAAAGTTTTCTTTTCAGGAAGAATCTCCTTTAGAGTTTGAATGTGCATTGATAATTTTCAAGATAGACTTAGCCAAATATGTCATCTAGGTTTGAAGCTTTTAGGTAAAATGTTTTCTTCTTAAAATTTTGTTCAAAATTCAAGATGCAGGCTCTCCTCCCTTAGGGAAGAGAAGGCCTATCAAACCTAACACTCTTATGCAACACTTCTTAAGTTCTTGTTGATGCGATTATTGAATCGCAGTTTCAAAATAGGCATGGTTATATAAATTCTCATCTCAGGACTATCATTCATCAAATTAAGAATTTTAATCCTTTATGGTCTAGAACAAGAGAAGTATGGAGTAGTGTTCCAATGCTAAAGTCTTATTGTGAATCTCTTTGCTATGAGTGGTTCAAAAATGAGGAATCTGTCTTTTGCACCAAATGAGAAATATTCACAATATGTGCTAGGAAGGAATATAAGTCCATAAAGATCGAGTATGCAAGGCGAGAATTGCAAAATTGCTTACATTTGACTTCCAAACACATAAATTTTCACACTTTTGATGTTCACACGTAAATTCAAAAAGTATTATTGTAAGTTGTAAAGTATACACTTGAATACATGTAACTCATATCTATTGAACCATGAATTATAATTTGTAAATATGGACACCATCGATAAAAGATTTGTATTAAGCAAATAGCCATGTACATACATCAATATATGTCGATATAAGTATAAAATATATTACAAAATAGCCATATAGGCTTACGAGAATCCATATACATACATGTCAAATATATCAACACAAAATATGTACAAAATTGCCATGTAGGCATACAACAAAGGGCTCTGTGCATTCAAAATTCATTTCTCTCCATGCTCTGGTTCAAATACAATTTTCTTTCCCTTTTGGGCGATCCGATGGCGATAATTTTGTCACCTGTTTCTGCTGTGCTCAAGGAGTGCTCCTGCTGCTCCTCCTAGTGTTTAGCTCCTTGTGAAGTTTCAACTGTTACAATAAGAAGTAAAGACATTAATATATAGAACTTACATTATAAAAATTAATATATTTAACAAAATAATCACTTACAGCCATCTCACGATCACTCTCCTCGATGGAAATATTTGCACACCGATGCTCAAGCGTTCTCAAGCCCTATATAAACCATCCAAATAGGAATTAAACTACGAAACAATAATGGTTTGATTTTTCACTAGAACTAGTTCATCTATAAGAATGAATGTAAATTGAAATTTAGTAATTTTCCTCATACCTCCCCTATCAAAGCCATCGAGGATTGTATAGCTGAGGAAACACCAATATCCATTGCCCTCATAATGTTTGGCGGTGTTTCTGTCACCAACATCTAAAAATAAAACAACAAATTATTTAATCACAAAAAAGTTACAATAGTGATCCATGTGATGACTTATAACGTATGAGATCTAATGAACAAAATTTTGAGTACAAGTATTAAACAGATATATTTATGATTATTAGTTATCGAATTTGAAGTAATGCTTTGAGTTTGAATGATGTGTAATGCAACATAACCAACAATATGAATATAAACTACACAAATCTATTAAACTTAGAATTCATTACTTAAGTTCTCTTTAAATTCTATATTACCTCCATGAGCGTTTGATCAAATCTACTGGCACTGGAGGTGTTTCCTTGAAACCTCCAATAGTACCCTGTTCAACATCCAAAATCACATATTAAAATACCATTTGTAAAACAATGCTATTAACACATGTAATAAATTTATAATTGTTTACTAACTTTACATACCCCACTGATAGGTGTACTGCAAAAATAAGTAGGTGGATGACTAGTGTATCCAGTCTCTACACTGTGACCCAGCAATTTTATTAAAATAGTAAAACTAAATTAGTTAATCTTGCATTTCACAATCGAAATTTAATAAATTAAATTCAATGAACATGCTGAATTTTACCTAAGTGTCAATGTCATATGCATCATGCAAAATGTCATTTGTCCTCTCCGTCCCCGTAGATGCATACAAATCGGGCTGTGTAGTAGCATATGGATCTTGTGTAGCACCCTCCTGAGTGTCGGTAGGGTCATACGAACAAGTTGCCCCGCAAGATTGACACACATGGGTTCGAAGGCCACCACCTGAAGACTCCCCTGGATGACACTGTACAATAGGGCTAGTGTGATGGATGACACTTCGGGTCAAAGTTTTGATCGTCTGCAATGTCTTTATGTCGGCACTCTCCTTCGCAATGGCAGGCATCACAATCTACTCATGAGGCGGCCTAGCGAGAGGTCGTCTCCCTTGCTGCGTAGGATCCAGCTATGCACCGGGCCTATCCTGAGTTGACCCCCCACCTCTCCCCTGGAACTCCCTCATATCAAAATAATTTGGGATTTGGTTCAATACAAACTCACTGTATAGTTTCCTAAGAAAATATTGGGGGACTTCACAATTATTGCACGGTGGGTAGTTAAAGACCATATACCATCTTTCATAAAAATGGTTCTTAATCTCTTGGTGGTGGCACCAATGAATAGGAAACCTATTTGCATTGAGGGTAATATTTTGATTTGTTTTAGGGTCAGTGAATAGAGAGCACAAATCATCTTTAGTAATTTTTAAATCTTTTACTTGTTTATATGATAATTTGTCTGCATAATATGCCCTGGTTGTCCGCCTCCTATCTTGCCATCTAGATATTTGTTGGGTGATTTCATCTACATTTTTTAACATGTCTTTCAATGAATTTTCTAGAAGCATTCTTTCTATGGTTGAAGCATTTGGATCACTCAACCTACTTATAATATCCTCAAGTTGTTTTCTATTATTCTCAGTTTCACTCCTCAAATTTTCTTGAGTGTCAGGAGGGAATTGAGAGAATGGTGGGGGAGGTTGATTTTGTTTTGAGGTTGATTTTGTTGAGGATTTTTCTGTTGAGGATTTACCTCCTCTTCTTGTTGAGGATTTGCAGATTTCCTACAAATTTTTTTTAAAAAAATCAAATCTAACCTAAAACAAACAAAATCAATTTCAAACTAACAAATTCAAAACAAATAGCAAACAATACTTACCTCCCGCATCTCTTCATCGTCATGGCACCATATTTGCAAACAAAATCCAACTATTCTTGATGAAATTAGCAAAAATCCTTCCTCCTAGAATGTGAGCGCAAAAGTGAGGATTTTTGGCCACGGGCAGAGCTGAGAAACAGTAAAGAGCAAATGATACACATTTGACTTATTTTTTTCTTTTAAATCACATAACACACTCGTGTTATAACACGAGCGCATTATGTATTTCCAAATTTTTTTCCCATTTGGCCACAAAAGTGCGACCAACTTCATGCACCCGCCCCCCACAAGGTCCATTATGTGTAAATTAAGGAAATCAAGACAATAGTTTCCTAATGTTGATTTTAGTGAGAGAAAATTGAGATATAAATTCAAATGCTTAGAAGCCTCTAAGGATGAAATCCCTAGGGGAATCAATAGCACTTGGATTTCTTCAAAGGTATTTGATTCCTCTAAAGGGTTTGAGATTTGATGATCATGGATGAATGTTTGTTTTCCAATGTTTTAGATCCAAGAAAAGTGTTTTGATTCCAAAATGATGCACAACCCTAGGATAGAAAGAGACAATATTTATTGAATTCCCACTTGGATAAATCCAGTTATGCCTATTCTTGGAAGATGATTAGAAGCTTGAACACATTGGCTCCCCTCCACATCACTCATTTCTATGGGTCAGCCAAGCTTCAGTTCTCATGAATCTCCCATGACGAACTTTTCATCCCTACCAAAAACTACAAAAATGTGGGATGACTTTAGAACGACCATTCTTGCACCAACAAATAGTAAATATTTTGACCTCTAAAAAATTGGTTCTTAGTCAGGGTGATCAGGGACATGGAACCTTGCGAGCATCTAGCAAGCCACTAAAGGCTTTAATGGATCCTACTAGGGGCACTTATACTTTTTAAGGTAGTACCCCATTCTAAAAGACACTGTATGGCTATGGCCTACATACCATGAGGAAATGATAGTTTAGTCTTATCCATTTGTATACCAGCCCGAGTGAAAAACCAGTTGGAGTCACCTTTGAATTGGTCTTAGGCAGGCCCCTCTAAAGGTAAACAAAAGTGAGCAAGAACATATGTAGTTCTATCAATCTTTGTTTTCATGAACAAAGAGAGAACACATGCCATATACCTAACTCACACTAACAAGATTTTATTTATTTTAAGAAGCCCTAATTGAAGTGTGGAGGAAATATTTTATACAACTTAATATCACCAAAAGACTTTTGATTCTCAAGATCACCATGAAGCGCGAGAGAAGTGCATACGCCTTTTAAATGATATTACTTTGTAAAAGAGATTACAAAACACAAAAAAAACATGTTCATTTTAACTTCAAAAGCAATAATGGATTCTTTTTAAGCACCAAGATGAAGTGTGAAGTTTTCTTGTTCAATTTTTAGATTCCAAAACCAACTCTAGTAAGTTCCTAAACTTATTTTTAATCCCTTTGATTGTTCTTTTTAAAACCCAAATGAAATGTATTGAGTCCTGAAACTGAAAGTAACAAAATCCTTAGGATGGAATTATAAGTGCTTCCAAAGTGTTCAAAAATAGTTGTTACAATAGAAAGAGAATTTCATAAGAAATGTTCTTCTTGCTTCCTCCTTTTCCCCTTGATCACATCAACCTACAAAAACTGGTTAAACTACAAAAAATAGAGCCACAAACAAGTTAGAAGGAAAAGGTGATCAAAATAAAAAGAACATGTTGAATTAAAACTAAAAAGTTGACTTTTACCCCACCCCAGTGGTGCAATCCACAAAGGTTTCATAGTTTGAAGAGGTCTGGCGGTGCTCTGGTGAAACTAGCATCACTTTGTGGAGAAACAGAGACCACAATTGCGTCGTTGTTTCAACCAGCGGCGCACTTTGGAGTTTGACTGGTTCGACTCCCTGGTTCATCATTGTAGCATCGCATTTTGAACAGAAGTAGTGTCGCAATATAGTGATGTTGGAATGATAGCATCATTGTTTGAATTTTGCAATGTCGTTTCTTTTAGACACAAAAAAATTGAAAAACAATAGAATTTTGGTCAAAAAACATGTTAATTTCTCAAGATTCACCCTCCTTTTATCACCAAAAATGTGAATGGTAGCTCTAGACCTGCACAAACATGAACAAAAAATACAATGCTAGTCAATTATACAAATTTAAACTAGCATTCCCCATTAGATTCATTTGAAGCATAATGAACAAGAAATAAAGTAAAAGCAATCTAAATCCTATTCCAATGCTCAAACCCTCAATCCCATGGGGGAATTGGTGATATTTTGATGTGAAAAATAGACCTTTCCCAATTCCTTGCAAGCTTTGATGATGATCAATGGTGCTTCTTGATAAAATTTTCAATAACCTAGCTATGGTGATGAAAAGCTATGAAAACTTGAATGATATGTTGATGAATTTGATCAAAACCTGTAGATAAGGACACTGTATAAATTTGTGTATCCAAAATCAATATGAGAGCTCTCCATTTATAGGAAAGAAGGATGGAGGAATGAAATATATGAATAATGTGGGACTAAACATAAGCCAATGGCATTGTGTCACTTGTCAAAATTCTAGTGGAGAGAGGTGGAGCACATTTTGATCAATGTGCAAATAAATGCAATTAGGTGGAAATTTGAAATTTGAAAGTTGGCTTGTGGAGGAAGATGTGGAAGAGGAGTTAATGCCACTTGGCTCAAGAAAAAAGGACTTGTAAGAGATATAAATGCCATGTTGGAGGACAAGACCTTTTGGGAGGGAGATTTCAAAATGAGGGAATATTCCAACTTGATGCCCTTTTGAATGAAAATAGAAGAATTTATAAATCAATTAAATTGATTTAGTTGTGCAAGTTGCAACATCTAGAGGATTTAATGGATTAGAGTTAGAGTTAATCAGGATTTGATTAACTTAGATGGAAATTAGCTGATTTGACACATTGACTTAGATTTTTTGTATTTATTTAAATCAAAATGAGAGGAATATGAATATTATATTTAATTAAATAAAGTTTGTGTAGACACGTAAAATATACTGATTAACATTGTGCATCTGATCCCGACTACTAACATCGTTTCATCTTGAATCATCCTTCGGTCTAAACATTTAATCAAGTTCCCCTATTTGATTAAATTCATCAATTTTCTTCCCTTAATTAAATAAATCATTTTATCTAATTAAGTCTCTCTTTTGTTAATTAAATCAATCATTTTGATCTAATTATCCCTATTTAATTAAATAATTAATTTTATTTGATTAGATCTCTAAAGTCTATCTATTAAATTAAATAAATTAAAACCTTATTTAATTTAATCTAACTTCATCTCTTTTAATTAAATAAATCAAAATATTTATTTAATTAATCTCTTATCATATTCATCTCATATTTGATTTAAATAAATCCACAAATCTAAGTCAAATTTGTCACATCAACTAATCTCTCATTAAATTAATTAACTTTGATTAATTTAATCTCTTATCATGTCCCATCCTCCGGCTTTTACCACTTGCACATGAAAATAGATTTAATTGATTTATTAAATCCCTATTTTCCTCAACAAGGCATCTTTTTGGAATATTCTTCAAGTTTGAATTCAAAAATCTAAGTTGACATGTACATCCAACAAGGAATTTACTCCATCTTACATGTCCTTTTCCTTAAGCCAAGTGGCATTTAATGCATTTTTCCTTCCCTCTTGCATGTCATTTTAACAAATTCAAAATTCAAAAATAGGCATTTATTGGCACAATCCTCAAAACTTGCACATCCTCCATCCACTCATAGGTTGACAAGTGGCATCTTTCCATTGGATGAATGTTAGTCCCACATTGCTCAAATTTGGACATTCATCCTTCAATCTCATCTATAAATAAGAGGCTTCATTCCTCATTTGATCATCCACAAATTATGCAAAGTTACTATGCTAAAATATTTAGCCATTTTCATCCAATATCATTGAATCATAACTAGGTTATGTAGGTTTTTTCATTGGAGCACTCATCAAACATCAAAAAAGTGGATCACTTATCAAAACTCATCAACATTCATCAATCTTACATCATAGGAATTGCGAAAGGGCCAATTTTCACATCAAATTGGCACCAATTCCCCCATGGCATCATGAGTTTTCTAGTTTAATTAGGATTCAATCTCTATTTTGTTGTTTTCATTGTGTTTTCCATTATTTTGTTTCCTAATTTGAACTTTGTGAATGGATTTCATGAGGAATCCTTGTTCTTTCTTGCAATTTCTAATCTAATGTGTTTTTTCTTATTGTTTTGCAGGTATTAGGATTGGGGTTCGCACATTTGGCGCTAGAAGGAGGGCTTAATCTCATTTTTAATCACTTTTTTCTAAAAATTCTATGTTTTTGTTTGTGCATAGGAAAATTCCAACACTAGAAGCTCAATGTCGCCATATAGCACCACTGGTTCTCCAGCGTCGCTATACAGCACCACTGGAAACTCAAACTGTGACGCTCAGGTATTCCCGCCCAATATTTTAAATTTCAAACCGTGCCGCTTGACCAATTTGACACACGATATTTTTCAAAAAAAATCAAACAGCGATGCTAAGCAAAAGGGTGAAACAATTGAGCTCACTAGTCTGGACACAGAGTGTCGCTGACTAGTAAGCGGCATTGTACAACACCACTGAGGAAATCAAACTGTGATGCAATCATGGGTTGCGCCGCTGGCAAGGAGTAAAAAGTTGAAAATTTATTTTACCACGTGCTTTTGTATTAATGATGAGTTTATCTTTTATTTTCTGCTTTTTAACCTCTATGTTTTGCAAAATCTGACTGGTTTTCTTTCTTGTAGGTTGGATCAATTGAAAAAAAAAGGAGAAGCATAATGAAAACAAAATAAATAAAAAATTAAACACTTTAGTGTTTGTTTGACATTTTTAAGAAACTGTTATATCTTCTTGCTTAGGACACTAATTTTGTTTGGGCTTTAAAAATAACTTACAATTGCTTTGTGGATTTAAAACAAACATGTGCAACTTTGTCTTTGTGAGGGATTACTTAGACTAACTTCATTGAAAAAGGATGTATGCTCTTCTCTCGCGCTTTATAGCGATCTTGAGAATCAAAAGGCCTTTCTTTGTGATTTTAGGTTGAGAAAAAAGCAATCACCTCCACTCTTCATTTTGGGTTTAAAATTGAACAAAACTTGTGCGAGTGTGAGTAGAGCATTATTGCATACATTCTCTTTCTTTTTGTTACAAACAAAGATTGATCGAGTTACAGATATTGTCTTTACTCGCTTTTGTTATCTTAGAGGGCCTGCCTTGGGGAAAAAGTACTCACCCAAGGGAACGACTCAACCGGTAACACTCTAAAGCCAAGAGTATTTCCAACTAGGATATAAATGTGGGTATTGGAATAAATACCAATATCACACGGTTGGCTCCGATGAGATGGATTCGAAGGGGGACTCTCACCGTATGGGTCAATCTCCATGAACGGAAAGTCCTAATTGAAACCCATACCTTTGATCTATTTGTTGGTGCCAGAACGGTCATTCTGAAGCCAACCCACACTTTTACGGTCTTTTAGTAGAAATGCAAATCATTCCATGGGAGTTTCATGGGTGTTGATGCTTGGTTGCCCCGAATGATGTTAATGAGCCGTGGAGGGGAGGCAGTGGGGTCAAGCATCTAACCATTCGCTAAAGATAAGTGTAGCTGGACTTTTCCAAGTGGGAATCCAACAAATATTGTCTTCCATATCCATAGGGTTGTACTTATTCTTGGTTACAAAATGCTTTTCTTATTCGAAAACATCTTGGAAACAAACACTTAAACATCATCATCAAAATTTCAAACCCTTTAGGAGACAAATACAATTGACTCAATTCATATGTTATTGCTTGCCCTTGGGATTCTATCCTTAGAGGTTTCTAAACATTTGGATTACATCTCAATTTGTCTACTAAAATTAAACAATAGGTAACCCTTGCCTTGAATTCACCAAATTTCCACATAACATACTTTGTGGGATTTGAAGAAATTAAGACATTGGACATCTAGTTTGGAAACTTAATCAAAGAAGTGTTTTTGGTAAAATAAACCCACTAAGAAAAGATAAGCAAAATGAAATCTCACATGTGTTGAAGCCTCACGATTTTCAAGAAGTCAAATCCCAAAACAAAAGTCCTTGGTTCAAAATCTGGAAATGTATGCTCAAATTAAATCACTTCTTGGTTATAAAGGTCTATAGAAGCATTGCATGTTCTTCAATACCGAGGTTTTAGGTAAACAAAGTGTCTTTTTTAGGTTCACCTTAGGATCAAAAGAAATCAAAATCTTTTTTCACCCATCCTTCACACATCAAAACAAAAAATCATCTCATCATCACCTTTTGAGAAATCTTGAAATTATCCTTCATGCTAGGCTTTTTGGAAAAAATCACAATCATCAAATCCTTGAGACAAAATCCTTGAAATCTTTATCAAATCATCTTTGGCTAGGTATGTGTAGATACATCCTTTTGCATATACTGAGTCAAAGTTATCAAACCATCTTGTTTAGCTAGGTATATGTAGATGCATCCTTCTTCATATGCTTGGTTAAATTATCATCTTGTTTGAATAGGTGTGGGTAGATGTATCCTTCTCCCTACACATATTCAAATTATCATCCTTTGAGCAAATATACCCCTTAGATAATCATCCAACATCTTAGTGTCTGTTTGTTCAATCAAAGAACACCAAAATCAATCAAATCAAGGACAATCCCAAGAGAAAATCAAAATCAAAATCCGAAACATATCCAAAAGTCCTAAAAGTCTAGCATCCCCCTCAAGATTTATCAAAAGACCAAAACATCCACATCATCCATCTCTTGCATCATCATCTTATCACCTTTTGATCCTCAATATATCCTAAAAATTCTCTATTTTGTGCATAAAGTAAAGATCAATCCAAAGAATTTCCGGTATTGGCATGGTGTGATGGTTTATAGGTGGCATTGTTGTTCTTGCCACCAAGGTTCAAACCCCGTTGGGGTGGTATTGTTGAATGGTTGTATCCAGTTCATAGCTCCGGTCAAAAGCGTTTACCCCTTGAATTAAAAAATATATATCAATCCAAAGAATTAAGAGATTCATCTCCCATATTCTTGAAAATTGATCCTTCTTTTATGGTTCAAACTAGATCTCAATACAAGAAGAGCATGGAAACCAACAAAGAAACACCCGCTTCAAGTGATCTAAGCCAAACGAATGTCAAAATGAATCCCATCGAATCAAGCAATCCTTTGACTATCTCATCATCACAAAACCCACAAGAAGAAAATAAAGAAGAAGACCTTACCTTTGGGATGTCACACGAAGAAATAACCAAAATGCTCCAAAATCCGAAAAATCATAAGATTGTCAACATCATGATGAGGCTTAATCCTTCACTATACATGCTTGAACTAGAAAAACAAGGGGCCAAATTACCTTCTTATTTCGACACAAGCTCTATAGTAGAACCATCTTTGGAGGTCATGCCTCTAATTTCATCCACACTTCCCATCTCATCCACACCCCCATCCGAAAGCATCACCCAAAACATTCTGCAAATCACAACATCTTTTGCTCCAACCCAACCCAATGTTAATAAGGGAAATGCATTTCTTAATGCTATTCAAACACACCCCCTTGTTAACAATCAAGACTTGGATGAAAATACCATTTTGGAACAAAATATACCCCAAAATCCATTACATAAGTATGTTCCTCTCACTTTCCATCATGATCTAGCATCATCATCCTTCCGCACAAGAGGAAGGAGACATGTTCAGACTTGGGGGAATTTTGGACACCACATCATTTTCTCAAGAACTCACACCCCTCACATTTTCACCTCTTCCACCATTACCACCATTATCCACACCTCTACTTAGTTTAGGGCTTCCCCCTTTACCAAGTATCAATCAAAACAACATCCCAAACACCAATCAAAGCATTACATCAAACTCTCAAAACTTGTCATCGACATCGCAACAACAAATGACAACTACACAAGCAATCACGACATCATCAACCACCCCCTAACATCTCAAAGAATGGTCTCCCAAGGGCCAATCGCATCAACAACACCATTCACCACTCAAAACACCAACACGACAACACCACTCACCACTCAAACCACCTCCACAAACACCATTCTGAATCCACTCACCACCTCCACAAACACCATTCGAAATCCACCACCACCAAATTATAGCATATCAAGTCAATACAACATGGCATTGCAAGCAGCTCAACAAGCTACTTTTCAAAGGGGATTCCTACAAGTGCAAAAACAAAAAACCATGCAATTAGCTGCTTAGCAAGCTGCTCAAGTTGCGAAAGTTGCGCAAGCCGCATTGCAAGCGCAACAGGCCACACAATCCCAAGCCTTATTGCAACAACAACAACAATAAGATGCTCAAGCTGCTCAAGCTGCACAAGCCGCACAAGCTTCTCAAACAACCCAAATCGCATTACAAGCACAAAAGGCTGCTCAAGCCCAAATTCTATTGCAACAACAAGCAGTACAAGCACAAGCACAAGCACAAGCAGCGCAAGCACAAGCTCAAGCTTAGGAACAAGCCCAATATCAAGAACAACAAGAACAAGCACAAGCACAACTTCTTGCACAAAAAGAAGCAGTGCAACTAGAGGCATATTAGTAAGCAATAAAATAATATCAAGAGTAGCAAGAAGCAGCCCAATTGGTAGCCCAACAACAAGCGTTGTTGGAACAACAACAAGCACAACAGCAAGCAATCCTAGCACAACAACAACAAGCACACCAACAACAAGCACAACAACAAGCAATCCTAACACAACAACAACAACAACAACAACAAGCGTTGTTTATATAGTAGCAAGTGCAAGCATACCTAGCTCAGAAGAATATGCAAACACCATCAAACAACACACCAAAAAACCCACCCATTCAACCCACAATCGAAACACCCCAAAACACCTTCATCCCACCCTCTGATCCACAAAATGATGTAACGACACAAATCAGGTTGCTCTCACAACAAGTGCTCGATCTTCAATCAGGGAGAACCACAAAGACACTAAGCAATTTGTGTCCCTATCCATTTGATAGGAGCCTTGTGATGAAACCATTCCCCAAAGGATTTGAAATCCCCAAGTTTGACAAATATCGTGGGATGGGAAACCCTAAAGATCACATCAGGGAATTCTAGGTTCATTGCATGGAAGTCGCATACAATGATACTTATCTAATGCAGCTATTCCCTAGGAGTTTGGCTGGCCATGCTATGGAATGGTTCTCTCGCCTACCTACAGGCATCAGAACATTCCAAGAAATTATAGATGCATTCATTAAAAACTACGCATGCAATATTGCAATGGATGTCAGTCTAGAAGAATTCTCAGCTCTTAAACAAGGAAAGGGTGAATCATTCGCTTCATTCCTACAACGGTGGCGATCAAAGGCCAATCGGAGCAAGTGGACCATGCCTGAGGAACTACAAGTTTGCACCATTATATCCAACCTTGAAGGCCTCTTGGCATTTCATCTCAAGGTACAAGGGATTACCACATATGACCAGTTGATCTCCAAGGAACTTAGCATCAAACGAGCCCTTATGACTCAACCCGTAGGATCAACTTCATACCCCAAACAACAAAACAACCACCCACCCGCCAATTACAATGATAAACCTTGCACGTGGGCAAGGAAAAAAAATGTTACTAATGATGGTGTTTTCGACGCCAAAGTGGTCATTAGTGCCCCACGCCAAAATACACCCACACCACAAATCCAAATCCAACACCAAAACAATCATCAGACAACACACCAACCAAACAACAATCCGACAATCAACAATCTCAATGATCAAAGGGGACCACCCCAATGGAATAAGAGCTACCCCAAGAAAAAGTACACCGCTCTTGGGGAACCATTAGAAGTCATTATGAAAAAGCTGATAAATGAAAAACTCATCAAAGCGCCCACATACAAGAATTACCAAGAACCGGATGTGAAACCTCCTTGGTATAATGAGAATCAACTTTGTGACTTCCATAAAATCAAAGGGCATACCACGAATAGTTTTTGAAAAGGAAAAAATAGGTTTTACAGGGACCTGAAACCACAAAGTTTAAACATACTAAGATAGAGCAAAAAAATTCCAAGAAAACAGACAGCTGTCCCAAAAAGAAACGACAGCAACAAAGAGACAACAGGGTCCAAAAAAGGACCGCCAAAAAGCCAGAGAAGACCACAACAGCACTACTCCATGATGTTCAAAAACTCCTCAGCTTCCTTCTCAACTTCACTCATATCTTGTATTCCCTACTTGAGGATTTGAACCATATGTGTAGAAGCAGGGGCCTTCCTCTTCGTGTTAGCCCGGGTGCGAGTCGAAATCCCTTCAACATCAGCTCTGCTACAACCTCTGTCCACATCCAAGTCCACGAACAACGAGCCCTTTTGATTTTTTTCCAACTTTTCCACCATAGCGTTAATGATAATGGCATTGTGCCTGGCAATTTTATGATTATGTGCCACAGTGGCCCTGATATTTTGGCCAATCTTGGACATATTGCTCTCCAGCCTAGTCAATCTTTCCTCCTACAACTATTGTCTTTTCTCTGTTAAGGGGGTGTCCTATCCATCATTCTCATTATGGCTCCAGATCACCTTCTGCTCCAACTCCATGACTCTATTGCTGAGATCTCTATTATGGCCACCCAAATCACAAACTTCCTTATGGGCCCACTTAAAAACAGTGAAAAGGACATCAACACTTTTTTCCGCCACACTCATTATGTCATCAAGCCTAAAGTTATTTGGGGCAGAATTAATTTCATCCTGATTTGGGGGTCTTTCAGGGGCATTCACAAATCTTCCAGATGCAGGGGCACTAGGGACCGACTCTTTACTAGCCATAGGATTTTTAGGATGAATTTCCAAAGAATTCCCAGAGTACGAAACCAATTTCATAACCGAGGCACCTTTAAACCTAGAGACCAAACCCGGGGTAGGGCAACCAGGCAAAGGCTGGGGATTAAGACAAGACAGCGGAGTAGAACCCGGCGTAGGGCTACCATGCAAAGGCTGGGGATTAAGACAAGGTAGAACAGAACCCTCAAGGGCATTCTGGCAGGAAAGGGACTGCGGATCAGTGGTTTTAGTACCAACAAGAGAAAAAGAAAAAGGGGCCAAGGGATCAGTCTCCCTGCTACTTTTTGTGGCCTCATCGTCCAACTCCCCAGCAGCAACATTTTTAGGCAGAGCGGGTAAATTTTGGAAATGCTCAAAGATGAGCCTGACAAGACCAGGGTGAATAATAGAAATTCGCCTAGGGTTTCTTTCAACATCATCAAGGCAATTCTTCAAAGAAGAGAATAAATAAAATGGCAAAGAGATACGAACCTTGTGACGAAAGTGGTTCAAAATGGCAAAGTGATAACCATACGCCCTGGTGAAGCGCCCATCAACCGTGATGTACTCCATAATGACTCTAAGAACTTTCCTCTAGATCGATTTAATGGACTCCACATCAAAATAGCTATTGGAAACCTTAACAAACTTAGTCGTCTCCTTATCTTTCTTTGGAAATCTGATAACCACTTCATCAGAGAACCGGTGGTCCTAATAAAATTTTGCACCCTTAGTTGAAAGACCAATAATCTCACCGATGATTTGCTCATTAAGCTTAACACTCCTACCAAACAGCACAATCTCACCATTTTTCCAATTTTTGGTGAAATAGTCCAGCACCATCTCATCAGTTCCATGGAGCTTTTCCAAAAATGGAACTAAACCTCCTTTTTCAATTTTATCCCAAGCTTTAACATTCTTCCTGTGCTCTTGACAACTTCTTGGCTCAACAAGTTTTCTCTCTCCCCCCATCTTCAGATCTCTGCTATACCATACCCTACAGTTGCTCTGGGTCCCGTTTAAGCTTATTTTCCCAGACACCCAAAAAGCGTGCCGAGAACGCTTCTTGAAAAGGAAAATTACATCGGCCCCATCAAATCTAATGAAATCGACGTACTTAATCTTTATCCACTTCATCATGGCAAAGACAAACTTCTCTTCCATGTATAGAATCATAATAGATTAGAGCTTTAACCTCATAATGGAGGTAATCATTCTTCCTCCACGTGTTTTCCCCACCCCTCTTGACCCCTTCATTGGCAAAGTAATCTGCCACCTTATTGGCTTCTCTGTAGGCGTGGGAAACTTTCACTTTGTCGAATTTACTTAATATGGAAATTGTATCTTCGATCCACTTTTTGATGGTCCACGAAGGGGGGTTAGCCCGAGAATATAGTCTATTATGTTCTTAGAATCACCCTCCAACCAAAGACATTTCATATTCATATTGAAAGCCAGGTTAACCATGTGATAAGCCCCAACGGCTTCCGAAACATGATTAGTTTGGGTGCCAATGTCAACAGCAAAAGCCGCAATAAAATCCCCCGCATTGTCCCTTAAAACACACCCACTGCCAGCTTTCCCAGGGTTTCCTTTAGCAGCACCATCAAAGTTGGCTTTCACCCATCCAGAAGGCGGTAAAGTCCAGCTGGCATTCTCCCTCCCACAATAGGCCGTCGTGGAGGCTTTTAAAGCAACTAATTTCGAATTCCACTTTTCGGCTGTAGCAATATCAAAGGTAGACCAAGTAGCTTTATCATCCATTTTTCTAGGAATTGAAGATAAATTCTCCTTTATAGCCCTAACAATTTTTTCAAACAAGTCCCCCTCCGAACTCTCTTTTTCCCTAAATAATTTTTTGTTCCTTTCCTTCCAAATACTCCATGAAACAAAAGGTAGAACAAAAGACCAGAGCCTATGCACAAAAGGATTTTTTGAAGGAGCTTTCCATTGCAAGAAAAAATCTTCAACCGAAGCAAGGGAAACCCAGACCACGTCAAGAAGCTCAAGAATTTTTCCCTAGATATGCGACACAAAAGGACAATGAAGAAAAAGATGATTAATAGTCTCAGCATCATTCCTGCACATGTAGCATCTGTTAGGTAATTGAATTCCTCTCTTGCCGAGATTTTCCAAAGTGAGAATCTTGTTCTGTAGCATGATCCAATAGAAAATATTGATTTTAGGAATCAAAGAATTAATCCAAGCTTTAGCCCAGAAGGGCGGGGGCTCCTGCGGACTAACCAACATAGAAGTAGCTAAAGAAACTAAAAAAATTCCAAACGGATTGTCTATCCAAACAGCAAGATCATCCGCTTGGTGTTGAGCCAATCTAAGGGCCCTGAAGGCAGACTGAATTGGGCAAAGATCTAGACTAATGATCCTCAAATCAACCCAGTCCCCGTTCCTCCAGTAATCTTTGACCAAGACCCTGAATTCCCTTTTACAATCATTCATCCATTTGCTGAATTTCTCAATTCTGATTAGAGGATCCTTGAAAAGCCATCTATCTTCCCAAAATCTAACATTATTTCCTTTTCCAACAATCCATCCAGTCCCCATCTCCAACAACTTTCTACCTCTACTCATATCATTCCAGCAGATAGACCCATGAGGTAAAAAAGAGGAAGTAATAACATCATTAAGAGACTCACAGTTGCTAAAGTATTTGGCTTTTAAGGTCTCTTTCCATTCCCCTCTCAAAGTAAGAGATCTCCAGAGCTATTTAGCAAGAAGGGACAAATTCAACCCTTTAATTTTTCTTAAGCCCAGACCACCTCTCGATTTAGGTCTGCAAACCAAGTCCCACCCTACAAGTGGGAGTCTCTTCTTATCCTCCACACCAGACCAAAGAAACCTTTTCTGAATTTTTTCAATAGCCTCAACATTTTTAGCAGGAATTTTAAATAAATTGAGAGCATACACAAGTAAATTTTGTAGAGAGGCTTTGAGGAGCTGGATTTTTCCAGCTTGACTGAGAAGTTCTCCTTTCCATCCTGATAACTTCTTATTGAATTTTTCAACCAAAGAGATCCAGAATGAATCCGGGGGTTTAAAGCATAGAGGCAAACCAACATAGGTTGACAGTAGAGGCTCGATCCGCCAGCCAAGAATTCGAGCAAGTTTAATTTGTCTATGCTCAGGAGTGTTGAAGAAGAAATTAAACTCTTTGCCCTGTTAACAACTTGCCCAGAAGCTGATTCATAAAGATTCAGGATCCTTTTGAAAGTCATAGCTTCAATCACAGTGGATCTTCCCATAAGAATGGTATCATCAACAAATTGCTGGTGGGAACAAGTTAGAAGAGAAGAGGAAGGTCTTAGACCAACAAGGGATCTCTGATCAATAATATTTTTAATATTTCTTCCCAAACACTCAGCCAAAATTGTAAACAGAATCGGAGAGATAGGATCTCCCTGTCTGAGACCTCTGGAAGTCTGAAAAAACCTTGAAGGTGACCCATTCACAATTACAGAGGTAGTAACCGTCAAAACAAGCTGGTTCATCAGTTGGATGACTCTGCTGTTAAAACCAAACTTGACCAGGATTTTAAATAAAAAATTCCAATCTACCCGATCATAGGCTTTTGAAATGTCCAGTTTAAGAATGAACCCTTCAGTCTTCGAAACTATCAGGGAATGTAAATTCTCATGAACAGTGATAGCTGAGTCCATAATGTACCTCCCTGGCACAAAACCATTTTGTTGTGGAGAGATAATTTGAGGAAGCAAAGAAAGCATTCTTGTAGTTAGAACCTTCGAAATGATTTTATAGATAGAATTACATAGGTTGATTGGCCGAAAAGCTTCAAACTCCGAAGCCCCTGGTTTTTTTGGAATAAGGACCACAAAAGTAGCATTTAGTTCTTTCAAAAGACATCTTGAACCAAAGAATTCCTTGACAGCCTTCTCAACATCCAACTCAACAATTTCCCAAAACTCTTGGAAGAATAATAAAGGGAACCCATCAAGTTCGGGAGCTTTATTGCCATCAAAAGAGAAAACGGCTTTCCTTATTTCAGCCTTGGTAGGAATAGCAGTGATCATAGAGTTTTCATTAAGACCTATCACCTGGGGAATAGCCTCAAGCAGGGAGTCTTGAGCATCAGGCACAATCTCTCCATTACATGATAGAAGGTTATTGAAAAAAAGAACAGCCTGTTTCTTAATATCATCTTCCTCCTCAAACCTAGTCCCATTTACTTCAATGTAAGCAATTCTATTAGCAGCCTTATGTTTCGAAGCAGACAGGTGAAAAAATCTAGCGTTCCTATCTCCCTCAGTCAGCCAAGACACCCTAGATCTTTTCCGCCAAAAAACTTCCTCTTTAGCAATAATATCGTGCAACTTAGTGAGAAGTTCATTTTCCTTTTCTCTAAAATTATCAACGTACCCCAATTTCTAGATTTTAGCCTTGGATCTCCTAAAGTTTGCTCTGAATACTCGTCTTAGTTCCAAAGATCTTCCCAAAGGCATCCTTTTTCCATCTCCTCAAATTAAATTTCACTTCCTTTAACTTTTTAGCAATCCTAAACATAGCTGTGCCAGAAATATCAATATTCCACCATCTCCTGATTTCCTTAAAGATTTGAGGATGAGATAACCAGAATTTTTCAAATCTGAAAGGGGAGTTCTTTTTCACCTTAGTAGAGTCCGCCGTTAGACAAATGGGAAAGTGATCGGATCCCACCCTTGAAAGAGCTCTCAAAGCACAAAAATATTCTATGAACCATTGATCAGAAACAAGGGCCCTATCAAGTCTCACTTGGATCAAATCTGGCCCATTCCTCCTATTATTCCAAGTATAAGAGGTGCCTTGCAAGTCAGGGTCTATCAAAGCATTACTATTAATGAAGTCAGAAAGGCATACCACGAATAGTTGTATGAGACTAAAAAACATAATTCAAGATCTCATCGATCAGAGAATTATAAACGTGGAACAACCAACAGGAAACCAAGACCTTAAGATATACATGAATCCAATGCCTAATCATGGCAATAAAGGGAATAATAATAACACTAATAAGGGGAAAGGCACCCACACAAATGTAAATCATGTATATGAATCCATCGTTGCCTCCCTAGATGAATATTGCACAGTCATCACCATCAAAGGCGCCCATGCCAATTGTGGAGTCACCACAAGAGGTGGAAAAGTTACCATCACAGGATCATCCTAGCCAAGCAAAGCCCCTACATCTAGATCTATCCCTAATGGATATAACGTCCTTGATCAGCTCAAAAGAACACTAGCACAAATCTCCATCATGGAGTTACTAAAAATATCATCTGCCCATAAGAAAATTCTTGAGGAAGCACTGGCTTCATCCACTGTCCCCACAGATCTTGATGTGAAACAATTCCAAGCTATGGTCAGAAATATCATTATGCCAAATCTCCTCAAATTCTCTGACCAGGATTTCCCCACTCAACCATTTCACAACCGTGTGCTCCACTTCGAAGCAATAGTACATAAGAGAAAATTCAAAAGGGTCTTGGTGGATGGAGGTGCGGGCTTGAATATTTGTTCTCTCAATCTCATCAAACAATTGAAAATCTTAGAGGATTCTATCAACAAAGGAAAGGGTATCACAATAAGAGCATATGATGATCAAGAAAGAGTGTCTTAGGGCACAATCAAACTCCCTATTCAAGTAGGGCCCACCATCATGGAAACCACTTGTCAGGTCTTGGACCTCGACTTGCCGTATCACATCCTCCTAGGATGCCCATGGATTCATGCGATGAAAGCAGTAGCATCAACTTTCCATCAATGTGTGAAATTCACACATGAGGGACAAGAAGTTACCATCCATGGAGATCCCGAACCCTTCTCATATTGCAAAAGCCTTGAGGCAAAGTACTATAAAATCCCCCAAGCACCAAAAAATGATGAGTGCCCATCTACACCATACATTGATCCTGCCACTCTTGCATCCACTTCTGTGACAGAGACACCCACCACTCCCACCATTCCCACCATCTCTGACATTAAGGTCATCATACAAGATAACGGTTGTGGAAACTACAAGCTCCCCAAGAATGCTTTTGTGGTAGGAGAGTTACCACAATCTCCTAGATCACGGGGACGTCCACAAATAAATGAAGCCTCCACATCCCAAACATCTCTTGAAGACTATCCCAACTTTACAAGTTGGGGGGATCTTGGCCAAGAATTTATTGAGGAAGATCCATCTCATATGCTATATCAAGATGAAAGACCAGTAGCTGATTTACCAATGGATGACAGAAGCAAGGGTTTGCAAATGATGCTCGCAATGGGCTATAACAGAAATCAAAGACTTGGGAGAAACGACAATGGGCTTATAATACCTATCATTCTAGAGATGTGAGCAATAAAAAATCTTGGCCTTGGATGTACTCCTCTGAGTATAACCATACGTGGCCTAAGTCCTCCAGTTAGAAGGGTTAATAATCCTCATCAGCCAACCGCAACAGAACTATGCTTACCAGTATCTATAGGTAGAGTCATAGATAACTTTACATTTTATATAACTGACATTTGTAGTAGTAGCGATGACAAGAATCCCACGACCAACTTACCTAGGCTATTTGAGGATACCACTCTTTTCATGATTGGCACCCTATCTTCAGATTCAGACCACCAAAATCATGAAATCCACCTAGTATATCCCCAACTCATCGACTACGACCAACGAGGAGCACCAATTCTTGATACATTTGAAAACGATGAGGCGCTCTTGGAATTCATGGGACTGTAGGATAACATTTTGTGTGGGGATCACAAAGAATAGTTCATAATTGAGCTAGATACGCATGCCTATTATGGGGAAAAAATTGAATCCCTCAGTCGCAAAAGTGAAAAATTAAGAATAATATCTAAGTCCTTGAATGAAAACCACATTGTGGCACTCTCCGACCAAAAAAAATTAAAAAGAAAGGACACATCCAATGGTGAAAACCTCTCTAAGGTGCCCGAGGATGGGGGATTCAATCTTCCTCTCAGAGCTCTTCATCAAGAAAAATCAGCAGTCCTAGTAGAAAATGCAATCCGGTCAATCTAGGAACAGAGGACACCCCCCATATCACATTCTATGCAGAATCATTACTATCAGAGGAACAAGAGCTCTTAGCAGCCTTCCTAAGAGAAAGACAGATAAAATTCGCATGGAGCTATGCTGACATGCCAGGGCTTGATCCAGAGATCATGGTTCACCACTTAGCAGTATTTCTAGAAGCAAAGCCTGTTAAACAAAAACTTTGAAAAATGCACCCTTAGATCGCCTTATTAGTCAAAATGGAGCTAAAAAAGATATTAGATGTAGGATTCATCCAACCAATAGATTATCTAGAATGGGTGTCAAACTTGGTACCTATTTCAAAACCCGATGGGGGCATCAGAATCTACACAGACTTCAAAGACTTGAATAAAGCATGTCTGAAAGATGACTTCCCACTTCCAAACATTGACATGATAGTAGACATGATAGCCTGACATGAATTGTTGTCACTAATGGATGGATTCTCAGGGTACAATCAGATCATGATAGCTAAAGAGGACCAACATAAGAGGGATATCACTTGTCCATGGGGGACCTACTACTAGAATATGATGCCATTCGGCTTAAAGAACGTAGGAGCATCATATCAAAGGGCCATCACATTGATATTCCATGACATGATCCATAAGATGGTCGAAGATTATGTTGATGACATTCTAGCCAAGTCCAAAAAGAGAAAAGATCACATAGCAACCCTAAGTGCCATCTTCGACAGGCTGGAGGAGTACAAGGTCAAATTAAATCCAAAGAAGAATGTCTTCAGCATACAATCAGGAAAATTATTGGGATATATAGTGTCAATGAGAGGTATCAAGGTAGATCCAACAAAGGTAAAAGAAATCCTCAAGATGGAGGCACCAAAAACATTAAAGCAATTGAGAGGTCTCCAAGGAAGGCTCCAATCCATTCGAAGATTCATAGCACAGTTGGCAGACAAACAAAACCCATATTCTCACCTACTCCACAAGGGAGTAACGTACAAATAGAATACCATGTGTGAAGAGGCATTCAATAAAATCAAAGAATATATACTGACACCACTGGTCTTAATGCCACCAATCCTGAGAAAACCATTGATTCTATACATATCAGCAACAATAGCAACCCTTGGAGCTCTCCTAGCTCAACATGACGAAAATGGAACATAAAGGGCTATCTATTACATCAGCAGAACAATGGTTGGGCATGAGCTAAATTATTCATTCATTGAGAAAGCATGCCTCACAGTAGTGTTTGCATCACAGAAATTCAGACATTACATGTTGGCACACAAAATAAAACTCATTGCCAAAATCGACCCTCTCAAGTACTTACTGTCAAAAGCAATGCTCATGGGAAGAATGGAAAAATGGGTGATGTTATTGTCAGAATATGACATCGAATATGTGGAGCGGAAAGCAATCAAAGGCCAAGTCATCATAGATCAACTTGCAGAAGCACCAATCTATTCAGAAAATCCTCTCAACTTAGAGTTTCCAGATGAGTCTATTTTTAATCTCAACATAGCTGACCACTGGAAACTATACTTTGATGGCTCATACA
Organism: Sequoia sempervirens; assembly: GCA_007258455.2. NCBI lineage: Eukaryota > Viridiplantae > Streptophyta > Pinopsida > Cupressales > Cupressaceae > Sequoia > Sequoia sempervirens. Next base: position 264,099,564 of record VDFB02058242.1, read on the forward strand.
TGCAGCATGGATCAGGAGTCGGTGTCTTCTTTATCACCCCACAAGGGGATTGCATACCAAGGTCACATTTCCCTGCACCAATAACATTGCAAAATACGAGGCTTTAACCATAGGTCTCAAAATAGCAGTGAAGTGGAACATTATAGCTCTCAAAGTATACGGAGACTCTCAATTGATAATAAATCAAGTGAATGATGAATACCAAACCAAGGATGAAAAGCTCACTCCATACAAGAAATTGGTGGAGACCCTCAAAGAATCCTTCATCGAAACTACATTTGAGCAGATTCCCAGAACCAACAATAGAGCAGCACACGCCATGGAAACAATTGGATCCTTACTGGATATCCCTCACAACATTCCAAAATACAAATTCCTAATAGAGCAGCTTCTCGTGCCTGCATTTGAGGTACGAGAATCAGAATTTTTGTGCGAAATCGTTGGTCCCGGTGATCCTTGGTACCACGACATTTACACATACCTTCAAATAGGAGTCATACCCACCAATTTACCCTCAAACCTAAAATGAACCTTTGTAAAAAAGGAATCCAGATTTGTCATCCTAGGAGATACCCTATATTGTAGGAGCATAGAAGGAACCCTACTACACTGCTTAAATGTTGAGGAGGCATTAATCGCTCTAACTGAAGTACATAACGATATATGTGGTTCACACTCGAGTGGAATGACCATAGCCAAGAAACTATTGAGGATGGGGTATTATTGGCCCACAATGGAAAGAGAGGCACATGATTATGCCAAAAGGTGTCTACAATGTTAGCAGCACGGGGACCTCATCCATGCTCCAACTCAAGAGCTTCATCCTATCGTCACACAATGGCCCTTTTCACATTGGGGACTTGATCTCATTGGAAAAATCATGCCCACTTCATCTAACGGCCACAAATTCATCATAACCGCAACAAAGTACTTTACTAAGTGGGTGGAAGCCATACCCATGACATATATAACTAGGAAGAAGATTTCAAAGTTCATCCTGAACTATCTCATTTTATGATATGGTGTTCCACAAGCCATTATCTCAGATAATGGGACACCATTTAAGAATCAGGAGGTCTGTGACTTATGCAAAAAATTCAAAATCCAACATCGCTTCTCCACCCCATACTATCCCCAAGGCAATGGCCAAGCAGAAGCTACAAACAAAACCATTCTGAAAATCCTCAAGAAAATAGTCAATGATGTAGGTTGTGACTGGAATTTGTAGCTTAATCCCACTCTTTGGGCCTACCAAACCAGCATCCGCACACCCACCGACACCACCCCTTTCTCCTTGGTCTACGGATCAGAAGCAGTAATCCCCATTGAGATCGAGCTCCCATCACTCAGAATATCACTGCAAAACCTCATCACAGATGAAGAGTAACGAGTATCAAGATTAAATGAGTTGGACCTACTGGATGAACGACGTATAGATGCTTTGAATCATTTGCAAGTCTATCAGAATAGACTCAAAAGGAGCTACAATAAGAAAATCAGAAGCAGGACCTTCCAAGTTGGAGAACTGGTATTAAAAGAGAATCAGAAGAATGTCCCAAACCCAAGCAGCAAAGGAAAATTTGAACCTAATTGGTTGGGACCATTCGTTATCACAACAAGTTACAAGTCAAGGGCATATTAGTTATCAACACCCGAAGGGGAACCTCTGCAAGAGCCCATGAATAGCTCTCATCTCAAAAAGTTTTATGCCTAAATCTTTCAAGGTATAGAACCAAAAAATCCAAAAAATCAAACAAATGTCCTGAAAAAATGGTTACTTCAGCAAAAACCTGGAAAATAGGCGTCTTGGTGACAACAAAAAGATCAAAAAGCAAAAAATCCAAAAAAATTAGAAAAATGATCAAAAATAGTAAAGAGAAAAAAATCGTCCTCTAGTGAAAACCACTTCGGTGGCACTTTGGGCAAGCACCTTGGTGAAAACATGGAAAACATGCACCTTGTGTAAAAAATCACTTTCCATCCACCAGGATCTTTACGGCTTGTTCTGCATTATCCATCCATCATGCTTCCATCATCCATCGCATTTGGATCTCCATCCATCACTCATCCACCCGCATCTGCATCATAGCTTGGTCCTGTTTTCATATCATGATCCCTCCTAGTACTACTCGGCCATCCTCAAGGTCAGTTTTTCATGCCTTTATCGGAGTAGTCTATTGCATCATGTTGGGCGCATGTTCTCATCAGATCAGGTTCATGTATGTTCTTAAAATTCTCAAATTAGAAAATCCAAAAACATAAAAAAAAATCAGAAAATCCAAAAACATCAAAACATCAAAAAATCCAAAAACATCAAAATCTCAAAAAATCCAAAAACATCAAATATCAAAAAAATCCAAAAACATCAAAACATATCAAAAATCCCAAAACATGTCAAAAAGTCAGTCAAAAAGTCAAAAACAAAGTCGTCTTGTCGAACTACGTCGTCTCTAAGCTTCGAACGTAGGAAAGGTTGATCCTTGATCATCCCCCGAGACATTTGGGTCAGTCCTTTAGGAGTCCATCATAATAAACAGACATCTCATCATGTATATTTGCATCTGTAAATTGGTCAAGTCATCAGTCAAACTATGTGGTCTCTGCGTGTATAACGTAGGAAAGGCTAATCTGTTGATCAGCCATCAGGGCCCCTAGGATAAGTCCTTAGGTTAGTCTCTTGGTCAAAATCTCAAAAAACCCCAAAACATTCAAAAATTGAAAAATCAAAACATTTGCATCAAAAAATACCAAAAATAGCCTCAAAACATCTCAAAGAAAAAATCAAAAACATCCAAATATTTGAAAAAATCCATCCATCTCATCTCGCTTGCACCCACAATAACATCATCCATAATAAACGATCCTCATCCTTAATCTTTGGTAAGATAATCAGAAACAACTCTAGCAGGTTAAAAGTGAAAACTCAAAACGTCAAGTCTTAGGTCTAAGTCAGTGTGTAAACAAGTTGGTCAACTCTTTGTGTCGATAACTCATCATCCAATTGGTCCCATATCAATCATTTGAAAGAACGCTTTGGATAAACAAAATGATGTGCCACCATCCACTAACATGTCCTAGGATGAATCCTTCCTACAATGGGCATTATCTTTTGGCAATAGTTTCAGTTCTTATCCTTAAAACAACACATCCCCTTTTGGTTAGCGGTATTGACGAACATCAGCTTGTTTGTTTACTTTGTCTTTATCCTTTTGATTTATCTTATTGCACTCATTCCAAGGACTTCTTGATGATATCCGAACAAAAGGATTTAGAGAAATAGGAATCAAGCAATGATCATTATCATTTGTCTGTTGTGCTTGTTGGACGTTCTTGTAATATAACCTTGGTGAATACTTGCTTTGTTAGGTATATATGGAGGAGGTTTTGGGCAACTTGTTGACTATTCAATTGATAGGTTATACCTTTCCGTGTTTTGGTCTGAGGTGTTTGAAACTTCTAAAGTACATCCTAGCAAGGTTTTTGTATGGCAGGTGTGAACAAGGATACTCCTATATGTTTGTCAATTCAAAGTCCATCACACTAGGTACAATGCCATCCTGGTTTTCTATACCTTGATGCAGCGTACCATGTGTGTTATCAAACATAAGGAAACTGGCCCTTTGAAAATCCTAATTCCCTGGAAAGAAATCATCATCATTTTGAATTTTCATCATCTTGTGTCTTGTTGAAATGACTTCTTCTCTTCTTTCTCATCGCACTAACAAGGTACTATGACAGTTTATCATCATCACCATCATCATTGTCATCGATCTTGCATCTAAAAAACATTTGCATATTGCATCAACATATCATATAGGGAACCCATGCATTGCATTTTCATCATCATATAAACATGGTATTATAAGAATTTTCACATCCCTCTCTCATTACATTGCATCACATTGCATTTATCATGTAAATCATTGCATAACATTCATTTGCATAAAAATTTCATAACCATTTCACATTACCACCTACTGTATAATCATACATAATAAGTACATAAGCATTATAGATAATCCATTTCATACATACTCACACACATTACGTTCATTTTACATTTAAAGTCATCATACCACTTTATATTAACATATCATTTCATATCATTGCATCACATCACATTAAATACATCACATACATTACAATATCATTTAGTATGTTTAGGATAATATAGATTTGTTATTCTAAACATCTTAAAATCATCTCATTTGCATCAACAATACACATCCTATAAAACACGACCATTGCATTTACATTGCATAATATCGTCCATTAATCATCCATATCATCTCATTCATTGAATAAATCATTACACATCATTATAAGCATAAATAGGAACATAAAAATCCATTACACGTAAAATGTACATCCATACATAATCATTTCATTTATAAGCATAGTTCACAACATTTCACGTATACAGCATATCATTTTTCATATTCCATATAACATATCATATCAAATCATCATATAGATTGCAGCATCATTACACATCACATAAATACATCTACATATCATAAGTCAACAACATAATATAGATCTGTTAGGTCATAATCATTACATAACGCATATATCATCAGAAATAAATGCATCTATAAATACATCATATAACATCATATAAACATCATTAAACCGCATATAGAAATAGAATCATCCATCCATGCATAAATAAATGATACACATCACATCATATCAAAATCATCGGCTCATATATATATCATCATCGGATAACTGTCATAGTACAAAATAATCAGATCACTGTACATGTATGTCAATCAGTACAAAAAGGCCCATCGGGTATTCAAAAAGGAGCCCATGAGGCACAAAATGATATCATCTCAATCAAGGTCTACCCCCCTGTATGCTTCCCTCGCCCCTGTCACCGTGACCCTCTGGTGGTCTGTGGCTGGTCCACTGCGAGTACTCCAGGACCCATGCTACTCTCAGTATAGCCTCATGATAATGCAACTGGTAGTACTCGGCCTCTCGAATGACATCCCTGGAGGACCGAATGGACACTGTAACCTGAGAGGATAAGGTTTCCATGCTCTCCAACTGTTGTCTCTGGCCTAGCTCTGTGGCTTCCTGTAACTCTGCAGGCTATCTCCGCAATATGGCTTGATCCCTCTCCGCCCTGATCTGATCTCTCTCAGTCCATGCCTGATCTCTCTCCCCTGTCAAAGTCTCCACCTAAGCCTGCAACTGTGCAATCAAATATCCTGGGGATCCACCTGCCCTACTAGCTACACTACTGGTTGTGCTCGTGGAGGCTCTACCTGAGGCTGACCCTCGCCCCCAACCTGTGATGGTGCACTTGCACCTACTGCTGGTCCTGCATCTTCACATTGACCTGATCTAGCTGGGCTGGCTAAACTAGAGGCATGGTCAGCTGGTCTTGTTGTGCACCATCCCTCTGTCCTCATCCTCCCCCTCCCCCTCTCCCTCTCACTCTCCGTCGATTTGGGACTACCCCTAGAATTTCCAAATGAAGGGGAGGCCGGAACCAATCCCTGTATGCTTGTGTCGTGCCTAGATTTGCAGGCCCCTGATCGTAGGCCCATGGCCGAGCCCCCAATTGTCTAAAATTTTCCACGGCCTCCAAGGAAGGAATGTATCACCCCCATGAAACCTGTGACATGGTCCGGGAAAATACGGCCACATAATCGCCATCTGGCCGATCTTGGGGCTCACCGAACTGATGCTACAGGCGCCCGGGAAGATATCTCTCTATCATGGTATGCTCTCGCCCCTGCATAAAGCGGTCCTAGTGGGCATAGAAAATATGATGAGCATCGTCGACCCATCTAGGCCGACCAAGGTACAAATGCCATATGAATACCTACATCTCGTCTAAGACCCTCCTCTAATAGGGGATCTCGTGCTCGCTTGTGCGTGTGAAGGACACACCACCTCTGTAGTGCCATATGAGGGGATCATTAGCCCCCATCGAAACTATAACAATCTGTGGCCAAAGGACAGCAATGTGCTCCCACACCCATATGTGGAGAAGTGTCACGCCTACTCTGAGTGCTCTGCAGTCGAGGTAGACATACTCGTGGAAATCTCTATACAAGGATGCAAGAAGAATCGACCCCCAAGAAAAATGGACTGGTCTGTCGCAAACCATGCGCTCCCAATAGAGTCCCCAACCAGGACTGAAATACTAGCCTCGTCTGTCTGGGGAAACGAGACCTGAAATAACCGCTGCAACAACCAAGCAGAAGGGAGGTGCTAGGGCCCTGTGTTGCTCGAGCTTGATCTGCCCCTCACAAATGACAATATCCTCTATGGCTAGGACTTTGTGGCAGATATTATGCCCCTCATCCATATCAAAAATGACACACCGACCATGAATTAGCAATCGTAAAATACACCAAACATCTTGCAAGGTGATGGTGGTCTCGCCGGCAGGAAGGTGGAACGAAGAGGTCTCGTTATGCTATCTCTCGGCAAGCGCTGAAATAATCCCTAGGTGGGTGCGAATGGGCGCTACGTAGGAAATGTACCACAACCCCATGTCTCGAAGTCGGTCTTGATCTCTATCACTCAGGTCTCGCAAGTAACCGAACAGATCTCGCGACCTGTGCTCTCGGGAGTAGAGCTCCCTTGCCGCATCCTGCATCAAGAAGGGTCATCATGTTAAAACATTTGAAAAACAATTTGTTGGGTGTCCAAGAAACCACTCCAGCGTCGCAATCTGTGAAGATGTCACAGTTTTATTTTTAATCAACCTCCGATGCTAGGGGACAAAAGGCCGAAAGCGCACTGCTGAGGTGTACTTTCCTTCCCAGCGGTGCAATTTGTAAAGATAAAGGACTGCTACGTCGCAATTTAGAAATCACCCTACCGGCCACGAGCTCAATGTTGGAGTTTGGAGTTTATTATCAAACTCCAAACTCCACAGCCACAGTGCAATTTGACACTGAGCGGCGCTATATAGCGCCACTGTAGAAGGACTGACTTTGAAAGCTTTAAATGAAGGCTAAAAATGAAAAACAAAGCTCAGGTAAGGATCACTTACCAGTGCCCCAATGTCGGGTGCCCACTAGTACGTCCAAACTCAGTAAAAAATGTGCATCAGGAGTTGTCATTGCGTCATATCGTCAGGAGAGTAGAGCTCAAATCTCAAGGTTGCTAGATGGTTGTGTGTGAAAATGAATTGAAAGTTACCCCTCAGAGCCTTTTTAAGCTTGAAAATTAGGGTTTTTTCACCCTAATTGGCTATCCTGCTAGGGTTTTCGACCCTTGAGCCTATTTTTGTCTAGTTGAGGCCTGTTTTACATCATTTTATTGCATTTAGACACATTTTTGGCATTGTGGAGCCTTTTCAGACCTATTGGGCACCTTGTCCTCTTTTTTCGTGAGATCACCCAAAAATTGAAATTTTCATCCAATCTCTCGAGGGGGCAATATATTGGCATGTTTTCTCTCACCAGGCAATAGTGGGGCAACATTTTGAAAACAAATATTTTTGCTTTCATCGAGATCATTTATTTTTTGAACCAACGCAACAAGTGCATTGCTTCAAAGAGGGACAAAATGTAGACACGTAAAATATACCGATTGACATTGTGCATCTGATCCCAACTACTAACATCGTTTCATCCTGAATCATCCTTCAGTCTAACCATTTAATCAAGTTCCCCTATTTGATTAAATTCAACAATTTCCTTCCCTTAATTAAATAAATCATTTTATCTAATTAAGTCTTTCTCTTCTGTTAATTAAATCAATCATTTTGATCTAATTATCCCTATTTAATTAAATAATTAATTTTATTTGATTAGATCTCTAAATTCTATCTATTAAATTAAATAAATTAAAACCTTATTTAATTTAATCTAACATCATCTCTTTTAATTAAATAAATCAAAATCTTTATTTAATTAATCTCTTATCATATTCATCTCATATTTGATTTAAATAAATCCACAAATCTAAGTCAAATTTGTCACATCAACTAATCTCTCATTAAATTAATTAACTTTGATTAATTTAATCTCTTATCATGTCCCATCCTCTAGCTTTTACCACTTGCACATGAAAATAGATTTAACTGATTTATTAAATCCCTATTTTCTTCAACAAGGCATCTTTTTGGAATATTCTTCAAGTTTGAATTCAAAAATCTAAGTTGACATGTACATCCAACAAGGAATTTACTCCATCTTACATGTCCTTTTCCTTGAGCCAAGTGGCATTTAATGCATTTTTCCTTCCCTCTTGCATGTCATTTCAACAAATTCAAAATTCAAAAATAGGCATTTATTGGCACAATCCTCAAAACTTACACATCCTCCATCCACTCATAGGTTGACAAGTGGCATCTTGCCATTAGATGAATGTTAGTCCCACATTGCTCAAATTTGGACATTCATCCTTCAATCTCATCTATAAATAAGAGGCTTCATTCCTCATTTGATCATCCACAAATTATGCAAAGTTACTATGCTAAAATATTTAGCCATTTTCATCCAATATCATTGAATCATAACTAGGTTATGCAGGTTTTTCCATTGGAGCACTCATCAAACATCAACAAAGTGGATCACTCATCAACATTCATCAATCTCGCATCATAGGAATTGGGAAAGGGCCAATTTTCACATCAAATTGGCACCAATTCCCCCATGGGATCATGAGTTTTCTAGTTTAATTAGGATTCAATCTCTATTTTGTTGTTTTCATTGTGTTTTCCATTATTTCGTTTCCTAATTTGAAATTTGTGAATGGATTTCATGGGGAATCCTTGTTCTTGCTTGCAATTTCTAATCTAATGTGTTTGTTCTTATTGTTTTTCCGGTATTGGGATTGGGGTTCACACAATTTGATTTATGTAATTAAAGAGGGATGATGTTAGACTTAAATAAAATAAAGGTTAGCTTATTTAATTTAAAGGAGAACATTAGGATTAATTTAAAAAAATGTTTTATTTAATTAATAGAGGACAAAATGATTTATTTAATTAACAAAGGATAATGATTTAATCAAATAAAGTGGATTTATTTAATTAAAAGATGAAATATGATGAATTTAATCAAATAAAGATTATTCGATTAAATGGTTAGCAGAGAGATGATTTAGGTAGAATTGGTGTTAGTAAATCAGGATCTAGAGTGTATGAGATCAATTAGTATAATTTACATGTCTACAGGTGTATAGCTACCAATTAAGTTCTATATGTCTTCATAGAGATCAAAATCTTTTTTCAATCCTCCACATATCATGTATTTAATCTAGAATCATATACCTCAGATGAGCTATTATAAATCAATTTGAATTATGTAATATTTAAAATTTAATCCTTTCTAGTGTTGGATTTGTGGTTGTGTTGTTGATATGTGGTTGTCATTGATATCAACACTATTAGCATTATTGTATTGAAGGCTCTATATGTCGAGCATATTGAGAAAATTGTTAAAGGAAGAGTTCCAAGTTGCCAATGGAACAGTGAAGGTCATGAAAGTGTCTTGTTCTATATGTTGAAGATCAGTTGTTGTAGACTAAATGGTTTATTTATGAGAGTATCTAGTTCATCTACCGGAAGTTTCAGAGGTCCGCGTGAAGATTTGATCATGCTATGAATAGTTTTGTTCTGACAATATTTATGTGGGTTTTGTCAGTGTTCCTGATTGAAGTTTATGTGTTTCTAAATTTCTATTGTTTTGGATATTTCTCTATTAGTTCTTATTATTTGTGGATGCCTCTAGATCATTCACTATCCTTTTTGTATGTTTGTGTTGATCAGCGTGCAAATGGTCAAAGATTTTTCTCGGTATGTTCAGGTTTTCATGTTCTTAGCTGACATGATGGTTGTGGCGTGTTGCAGATCCTTGAAGATTTAATTTTGAATGTTTGGAGCACTCGAGGATATTATTTTTGGTCGCATCATGATATTAGGCGATGGTGTTTGATCCACATTGAAAATCTATTTGTAAATTTGGGGCAACATTGAAAATATGCTTTATATTTTGGCCAACAAGGTTGTTGATGTAATTCCATGTTGTGGATGTATAAGAGTGATTGTTTGAGTGAAGTTAGTGTGTGCATAACAGCGAATGTATGCCAGAGAAAGTGCAGATGTGTGAATAGTGTCCTAATCATTCGATTGCAGAGCAGAGTGAGAAGAAGTTTGAGTGAAGTGTGAAGAAGGTTTTTAGTGCTTAACTAGAACTATAATCAGGCTTGTGAAGAAGCTATTTTCTCAACTCATACCCTATGGATCTAATCCATATTTTTGTGTATTGTTGGGTAGTGAACCCTCTTGTATTTGTGCAGTGAGCTCTAGGTAGTGTGCTTGAATGCATGTGCATTCCCATTATTTTTCTTATTATTTTAACAGGGTATAATATTGTGGACTAAAATCCACCATGGTTTTTCCCTTAACAGGGTTTCCATGTAAAAAATCTTTATGTTCTCTGTACTTTTGATGTGTTTTTTGTTCATGGTTTACTATTCATTCATCAAATTTGAGATTAAGTTAAGTAAAGTTTTAAAATGTTTAAATATTTTGTGACAACTGATCCACCCCCCTCTCAGTTGTTTGTCCTTGTTTTTCCAAAAATTGGTATCAGAGCAAGTTCCTTTGAAGAAGTTTAAAAGCTTGAGGTGATCTGAGATGGCATCATACAAGGACAGTCCTAGATTCGATGGAACAAACTACTCATTGTGGAAAACTAGGATGGAGTGTCATTTGAGGTGTATTGGTGAACCCTTCTAGAAGATTACAAAGAACAACTATGTTATTCCTCAAAATGGTCCTTCCACTATTCATGAGATTAAAGAGGCTGGGAATAATGTCAGGGCTATGGAAGCTTTGTTGAGTGCTCTAACAGACTCGGAAATGAGAAATGTGATAGGTCTGAAGACAACTCATGAGATGTGGAAAAAGTTGGAAACTTTGTATGAAGGAGATGTACATGTGAATATGGCTAAGCTACAAAGTTTGAAAGGAAAGTACAAAAATTTGAAGATGGGTGAAGATGAAAATATTTCTTCTTTTATGTAAAGAGTAAATGAAATAGTGATGGGCATTAGATGTGCCAATGGTACCATGGAAGAGGGAGAAATTGTGGCTAAAGTGCTCAGATAATTTCCTCCCTCCTACAAAGCAAAGGCTCATGCTATTGAAGAAACCAAATCATTGACGAATGTGACAAGAGATACACTGATTGGTAAACTTGTTGCCTTTGAGTTGAGCGAATTTGGTGAATCTGTTCCCAAGACTAAAACTCCATTTAAGGCTACTATATCCAAAAGAAATAAGAAAATATATGATCTAGGAGAGAGTTATAGAAAGACATTCAATTATGAGGAAGAAATGAAACAACTTGAAGATGAAGAAAGAGAGGTAGAAGAGTTGGAAGCACTGATTGTGAAGAAACAAGGTAGAGGAAAAGCTAAGTATAAAGGAAAGTTTCCTATCAAATTTTTTTCTTGCAGTAAAATAGGTCATTTTGCATCAAGGTGTCCTGAAAGAGTTCCTAGATCTAAGCCTTACAAATCTAGATTCCAAAAGAAATGTCACTTTATTGAAGAAGGTGTGACTGATGAAGAATCTGATAAAGAAAATGGAAATGAAGATGATTGTGTTTTCATTGTTATCAAGGAAAATAGTCCAGTGGCTACTAAATCCACTAAAGTTGAGAGAGCTCTTGCAGCCTGAATTGAAGAAAAGGATGAGTGGGTTATTGATAATGGATGGTCACACCATATGACTGGTGACAATTTTTTGTTTGTAAATCTAGAGAAGTATGACGGTGGGATTGTAATATTTGGAGATAACAATGCTTGTGTGATTCGTGGCAAAGGATCTATTTGTCTTGGTGGTAAGCATAGCACTGATGATTTTCTTTATGTTGAAGGCTTGAAGCACAACCTGTTGAGTGTTGGATAGATGGTGGACAAGGGTTATGATCTTTAGTTCAAACATGGAAGATGCAGGATATATGGAAGTTCTAGAAATATAATTGCTTTAGGTAAACAAACAAAAGGTAATGTTTTTCACCTTAATGATGCCAGTGAAAGTTGTTTAATTTATCAAGTAGATGAAAGATAGTTATGGCATAGAAGGCTATGTCATTTGAATTTTGATAACATTGTCAAAGTAAGTTCCACTCAAGCAGTAAGAGATCTACCTAAGCTAGTGAAGCCTGATAACACAATTTGCAAGGAGTGTTAAATGGGAAAATAGAATAGAGTCTCTTTTCAGAGGAACAACATCATTCGAATGGATTACTGGAGCTAGTTCATACTGATCAATGTGGTCCTTCCAGAGTCAAAATTCTCCATGGTGAAAGGTACTTTATGCTGCTTATTGATGATTATTCTAGAATAATATGGGTTACTTTCTTAAGAGAAAAATGTGAAGCATTAGAGAAGTTCAAAAGTTTCAAGACTATGGAAGAAAATGAAAAAGGTCTGAAAATCAAATGCTTAAGGTCAGATAGAGGTGGTGAGTTCACCTCCAGGGAGTTTAATTCTTTATGTTAAGAGCATGGAATCAGAAGACAGTTATCTTCTCCCCGAACCCCTCAACAGAATGGAGTTGCAGAGAGGAAGAACAAAAAAATTCTAGATGTTGCTAGAACAATGATGATTGAAGGAAACATGCCTCACATCTACTAGATTGAAGTTGTAAGCACTATTGTGTACACTTTGAACCGGGTAAATGTGAATGGTAATTATGGTAAGAATTCTGGTAAGACTCCTTTTGAACTATGGTTTGGTTATAAGCCTACTGTTAAATACTTCAAAATATTTGGAAGCAAGTGTTACATCAAGAGAGATGATGATATAGGAAAGTTTGATGCAAGAAGCGATGAAGGAATCTTTCTAGGTTACTCTACTAGAAGCAAGGCCTACCAGTGCTATAACAGAAGACTAAGAAAAATGGTTGAGAGTGCAAATGTCAGAGTTGATGAGGATTCTACTAGATCGTCCAGATATTATGGATATGATTCAGATGAACAAGAAGACAACACAAACAAAGGGAATAATTCTCATACACATAATCAACTTCAAACTATGCCATATGTTTCAATAAGACAACTTCAATTTGTTCCAATAAATCAATATAGTGAAGAAGTAGAGACAAGTGTGGCACAAGTGCAGAAGAAAGAATAGAAGAATCAGAAGTTCAAGAGAATCCTAAAACTCTGAGGTATGTAAAGCTAAATCACTCAGAAAATCAAATTATAGGAGACAAGAACAAAGGTGTGCAAACTAGAAGAAAGATTGCAAAAGAGTATTGCCTGATTTCCAAGATTGAGCCTAAAGATGTCAATGAAGCTTGCAATGATGAACACTAGATGAAAGCTATGAAGGAAGAACTTATGTAGATTGAAAAGAATAATACATGGATACTTGTTCCCAGACCTAAAGATAAAAATGTGATTAGTACTAAATGGGTCTTTCAGAATAAGCTGAATGAACAAGGTGAAGTGGTCCAGAATAAAGAAAGACTGGTATGTAAAGGGTATTCACAAATGGAAGGTATTGATTTTGAAGAAACCTTTTCCCTTGTTTCTAGAATTGAAGCTGTAAGGTTATTTCTTGCTTATGTTGCATATAAAAATTATAAAGTCTATCAAATGGATGTGAAGTCATCTTTTCTTAATCGTGAGCTAGAAGAAGAATTATACATTGAACAACTAGATGGATTTCAACTGACTAATAAGGAAAACATGGTTTGTCGATTGAAGAAAGCTCTATATGGACTCAAGCAAGCCCCCAGAGCCTAGTATGCTAGACTAGGAAAATATTTACTGAAGCTTGGATTCAAAAAAGGTACTGATGTCAGCAACTTGTATTTCAAATTGGATCATGACAAAGAGTTAATTATTGAGGTCTTTTTTGACAACATTATTTTTGGGGGAGATGACAATCTATGTATGAGGTTTGCTGGTGAAATGAAGAGTGAATTTGAGATGAGAATTATTGGAGAGATGAAGTTCTTTCTAGGATTGCAAGTTACTTAGTTAAACAAGGGGATCTGCATATCTCAGTCCAAATATGTGAGAGAGCTCTTGAAGAATTTTGGCATGGATGACTCAAAACCTGTTGGTACTCCCATGGTAACCAAATGTAAGTTGAAATAGAATGATGATTATCCTAAGGAAAATCAAACAAGATATAGGTCAATGATTGGTGGATTTCTCTATTTAACTCAGACCAAACCAAACATTATGAATGTTTTATGTATGGTTGCTAGATTTTAGGCTGATCCAAAAGAGTCTCATGTGACTGATGTAAATAGAATCTTCAAGTATTTGAAAGAAAGAACTAATTTTGAGCTTTGGTATCCTAAAGATGATGATCTTACTTTGAATACATATACTGATGCAGATTGGGCAGGAGATGTAGATGATAGAAAGAGTACTAACTTGGTGGTGCCTTCTTCCTAGGAAAGAAGGTAGTGTCTTAGTTGAGCAAAAAGAAAAACTCCATTTATCTATCTACTGCAGAGGTAGAGTATATTGTTGCTGCAAATAACTGTACTCAAGTGATGTGGATGAAACAGATGCTGAAAGATATCAGAGTAGTATATGATGAACCTATTTCCATATACTATGACAACTCAAGTGCAATTAACATATCATTGAATCCGGTGCTACACTCTAAAACCAAGCATATATCAATCAAGTTTCACTTCTTGAGGGAAAAAGTGAGTGAGAAAGACGTCAGACTAGAGTATGTGCCTACCAAAGAACATGTTGCAGACATTTTCACTAAGTCGTTGCTAAAGGATACTTTTGAGTATCTCAAAGGGATGCTAGAGGTGATTACTCCTCTTAATATGAAATAAAGATGCATTTACTTGCATTAATCCATGTGCTTCAAAGAAATTTCCTAATCCGGATTGATTTTTTTGTGGCTACTACTCAGGGGGAATAGTCAGATGTGTAGATATGTGGTTCAGAGTTTTTATGTGGGAAGATAATGCTTAGCTTTTCTATTGATGTCAAAGGGGGAGAAGAGTCATGTGAAAAACCATTGCTTATCTGGAGTGAAGAGTCTTGTGGGGAGAAGTTCATGCTAAAGAGGTTAAGGAAGAAGAGTCAGAATCTAAGGGGGAGTAAGTGTTGATTGAGAAGTTGGGTTGATGGTGTTTTTCACATCATGTGTTGCCATCAATTCCAAAGGGGGAGATTGTTGGATGTTGTGGTTTTGTTGCTGATATGTGGTTGTCATTGATTTAACACTATTAGCATTATTGTATTGAAGGTTGTATATGTCGAGGATATTGAGAAAATTGTTAAAGGAAAAGTTCCAAGTTTCCAGTGGAATAGTGAAGGTCATGAAAGTGTCTTGTTATGTACGTTGAAGATCAGCTGTTGTGGATTAAAGGGTTTATTGCTAAGAGTATCTAGTTCATATACTAGAAGTTTCAGAGGTCCGTGTGAAGATTTGATTGTGCTATGAATAGTTGTGTTCTGACAGTATTTTTGAGGGTTTTGTCAGTGTTCTTGATTGAATTTTCTTTGTTTATGATAATTTCTATTATTGCGGATATTTCTCTGTTATTTCTTGTTGTTTTTGGATGCCTCTAGATCATTCTATATCCTTGTTGTATGTCTGCATTGATGGGTGTTCTCATGGTCAAATATTTTTCTCAGTATGTTTGAGTTTTCATGTTCTTGGCCAACATGATGGTTATGGCGTGTTGGGGATCCTTGAAGATTTAATTTTGAATGTTTGGTGCGCTCGAGGATATTGTTTTGGGTTGCATCACGATATTAGCTGACGATGTTTGATCCACATTGAATTTTTTTTTGTAAATTTGGGCCAACATTGAAAATATGTTTTATATTTTGGTCGACAAGGTTGTTAATGTAATTCCATGTTGTGGATATATAAGAGTGATTGTTTGAGCAAAGTTAGTGTGTGCATAAGAGAAAATGTATGATATAGAAAGTGTAGATGTATGAATAGTGTCCCAATCATTCAATTGCAAAGCAGAGTGCTCGAAGAAGCTTGAGCGAAGTGTGAAGAAAGTTTTATGTGCTTAGCTAGAACTGTAATCAAGCTTGTGAAGAAGCTATTTTCTCAGTTCATACCCTATGGATCTAATCTATATTTTTGTGTATTGTTTGGTAGTGAGCTCTAGGTAATGTGCCTGAATGCATGTGCATTCCCATTATTTTTCTTATACTTAAATTAATAGGGTATAATATTGTGGACTAACATCCACCATGGTTTTTCCCCTAACAAGGTTTCCATGTTAAAAATCTTGGTGTTCTCTGCGCTTTTGATGTGTTGTTTGTTCATGGTTTACTATTCATTCATCAAATCTTAGATTAAGTTAGGTAAAGTTTGAAAAGGTTTAAATATTTTGTGACAACTGATTCACCTCACCCTCTCAGTTGTTTGTCCTTCTTTTCCCAACATCTAGGGGGCTGGAAGACTTTGCAGATGGTAGCTCCCCCTAAGACAACACCCTTTCTCAATTAATCATGATGAGATCTTATGCATAATTCAAAAGCATAGTGTCATCCATCATCTCATTATCTTACCCTTTTTTCTTTCTCTAACCTTTTGTAGCTTGCTTCTTTTCCTCTAACTTCTTATGTTGAACATGTGGTCTCATAGAACCACTTTTGAAAAATATTGCTTTGTGCCAAAAATTTATTACATTTATAGTAGACAACATTATATTTTGGAGTCAAACCATTTCTCCTTACTTTAGTTCTACAATCAAGAGCCTTGTGTCTAAATTTATTGCATGCATAGTAGTTACCATAAAAGGAATGAAAGATCATAGCATTATGTCTTAGAGGAACAAATAAGTTATTACTCATGTAATCATTTATTTCCACAGATCTACAATTGATATCCTTATGACCAAACTTGTTTCAAGAGTAACAGTAACCATGTAAGGATCAAGAGAACCTTGGAGTAGAAAAATTTCTAGAAGGATATCTTTTGAGATCTTATTTTGATTGCTAACCTTTATGAAATCATCATCCAATTTCTACTTCTCATTATTAGTTTTCTTAGATTCTTCAACATGGTTTTTTTCCTTTTTTATTTCAATAAAGCCTTCAAGGATATCTTTCTATGAGTTTTAACCTTTTTCAAATACAAGACCACCCTTATTCTTTAGAGGATTTTGATTGATGGTTATTTCATCAAGGATGTTGGTTCTCTTCTTGAGCTTCAATCCTTTGTCTCTCTGGTTCTTAAATTTCTCCAATTATCTTCTTAAAGAGACAATTTCTTCTTCAAGCTTGGCACATTCAACTGATTTTTCATTGAACTTATCATTTAGACAATTTTTAACCCGGGTATGTGTAGGATCATCATGGAAAAAATAGGCCCTTAAGTGGCAAAAAAATTAGAAAACTCAAAGTTAGGCAACTTGACTTAAAATTTTGAATAAGTTATCTATATTATTAAAAAAATATACAACAATAGAATCTATAGGAAATTGAATGTAGTTTCTAAACTACTATGTTTGTTTAAAAAAAAAAGAAATCTATTTGGTGAAAATTTGAAATTTCAATGCAGTACTTAAATTTTAGGGAAAAAATAAGAAGTAGATGTATGTCTGACCACCCTAACCACAATAAAATGATAATATTGTTTTATAAGATTTTAGATATAAGTAAAGGACATGTCCCGATGTGATACATATTTTTTTGTAATTTTTTTCCAAGTAAATAATTAATTATGATTTTTTTATTACAACTTTTAAAAATATAAAAAACTTGTATTTCTGACCACCTTAACTTGGTCAAAACTTCATGATATTCATTTTTTCTTTTTTTAATCCTATAGTATGCAAAGCATAGAATGTGATGCATGTTTTGGGTTCAAAAAATGTGATACCATTTGAAAGCTATAGATGTTTTTCAATAAGTCTATCGATCAAGACTTTAGTCATAATTTGAATAGAAAATGAATAATAATTACTTATTAAATTCAAATTAAAGCATAATTTATATTGGTGGAAATTTGAGAATCTCCTTTAAAAACCCTTTTCATTTCATCAATTTTGGGTAAAAAAAAAGTCGTCAACCACATACCCATCATATTGCCACTTTTTGGCCCATCATGATCCTACACATATCCACCCTCTTTCCTCCCTCAACTTGAACTTTCAAATTGATTATTTTTTCTCTTAATTCTTTGAGTTTGATCTTGAAATTTCCATTTTCTTTGCTTGTTGCATCCATATATTCTAGTGAAAAAATAAGCTCTCCTTCAAAATTAACTTCAGAATATTCTTCAGGAAAGAATTTCTTATCTCCATGTTTATCATCTTCCAGAGGATTCTTATCATTAGTCAATGCTTCATATTCCATGTCTTCCACTCCAAGATCTACCCCAACTGTTAAGGTGTATCAAGGTGCTTGGATTTGATACCAATTGTTGAAATCGGTATTACTGAGAGAGGGGTGAATCAGTACTTAAATAAATTATTCACTTCCAATAGCAATTAATCAAACATAAACATTTAAAGCATGATACGAAGAAGAACACATAAGAACACAACCATAACACCTTTTATGTGAAAAAACCTACAAGGGAAAAACCATGGCAAGAAAGCCACTTGGATGTACTATCCAAATAAAACATCACTAATGAAAACAATATTGACAACAAGTTTTATGGGTGACAACCCAAAGGAAGATACTTGACTCCCTCAAACAAAACATTTACAAAAATGAGGTTCTACAACCTCTGTAAAAAACTACCGATTTTATTTTGATACTTTTTCTCACAAAAGTAGACTACTTCAACATTATAATGATCTTTCCAAGATCTGTAATATCATCTTATTTCTACACAATTACTCCATCAATCTTCACAACACCAAAATAACTTTACTCTTTCATCACAATGAAAATATTATCTCAGTAGCAACATCATTGTTGAACTAATCTTCTCGACACTTCATTATCAAAATAGTTTTTCTAGATTCCTTATTTGCACATTAAATTTTTTACATTATCTATTCATTTGCACATTCAATGTTCTTGATCCTTTATTTATAGCCTTTGAAAGCTTAAAAAAATGTATCCTTTCTCGATGAAGATGAAACATATGATATGATATGTGTAATATCCATGTATGTTAGCCTCTAATACTCTATAGTAGGTAGAAATAAAATGTGACACACACCTAGAGATAAACATGACCAATTTTACATCATCCTACACTTCTTTACTTCTACACACTTCTAAACAGTTGACACAAACATCTCAACATGCCAAGTTGACTCAACAAAAATTCATCCTTATTTATATTGGCTTCAAACCAAAAGTGGTACCGAAGAGGAAAAAAATAAAATCATGTGGACCATGTCATGAACACTATTGTGCCATAGAAAAAAGGGACCTCTTTCTTGACATGGGATTAATTCATGATAAATTGGACTTAATGAGGCCTTGATTTAGGTATTGTGAGGAATTTTATGCATCCAGACTAGGTCTTGGAACCTTGCAAACTAAATTTTATGCATTTAACGATGTCTTGTAAAGGTGTTGTAAAGTGTTCTAAGATAATTTCACGCTTTTCTAGACTTAATAAACCCATTTCTCCCCAATTCAACATTATAAAATGTGTTTAATAACATTATCACATAAATTTAGAAGGCTTGTGAATTAAACTTAATGTTAAAATAGTGTTGTAATGTGTCTTACGCATTCACATTGATTTTTGTTCCTTCCTAGGCTATGGACCTCATTTTAGTGTTGTAAAGTGTATTTAATCACACTTTCACATTGAATTTTGTGTCCCAAGCCCCATTTGACATTCACATCACCATTAATAGGCCCCTATTAACCCATATTGTGCATCCCAAGGCTTAAATTGATCAAATAACCGACAAAGTTGTAATTTAAACCTTATTTCCTTATCTATTGGCTTCCTAGTTGTCCAAATGGCCCCTATGGGACACATTCGCCATGCATGGATAATCAGTCCCATATAGGTGGGACCCATTCACCATGTGTGGAAAATAAGTCCCATTTGGCCCCATTTTGACCTTTGAGTAGGAAAAAAGTGAAATTTAAGTTTAATTTCACTTCATGTCGGCTTGTGATGAGGTATCATCAGGTTACTAAGGAACAAGTGTGTATAAATAAGTGTTCTCCTCATTTTACATCTCTCATCTCTTATCATTCATTCATCCACCAATTTTCCATCTCAAATTAGGAAACTTAGGGTTTTGTCATTACAAGTCATTCAAGATCAATTTTTAGACCTTCAAGGGTAGATCCTTCATGTTTTGCTACATATTTTCAAGATAAAACATCATAGAAAGGTAATAAACTCCATTATTGCATGTTTTATTCATTTATTTCATCATTTTGGTTTAATTACCTAAAAGGGGTTTGACCAAGGAAAACCCCCATGCCCTAACATTCACCATTTCTCTCTCTTGTCTTGTATGTTTGCAGATTTAGGACTTTTGGAAGCTTGGAAATGATTAAGAATCAAGTTGCAAGGTTGCTCAAGTCTTCTCTTCATTCAACAAGTTAGAATATCAACAAAAACTCACTTTCAGGTTTGGAAATCATAGTTTCGTAAGCAGAAACCTGTAGAGAATCAAAGTGTAGACCGAGAGCTCTAGATTCCACCTTTCAATATTCAGAAATTCAAAAGTGGACTCATTTTCAATGAGTGGAGAATGAGTCCCATTTCCAGGTCAATTTTAAGTTTTTTGCATTTTTAGATACCCTTTTGTCAGAAACGGGTTCTGACATAGTTTTGTAGAACTGGGACTAATTCACCTAGAATGGTGAATGAGTCCCACCAGGCCTGAAAATCAACATTAGTAGCATTTCAAAATCCATTTCTAGTTTTTATCCACATTCCAGGTGCACACTTTTGGTTTAGTTCATTTCTGTTTAGTTTTGCATTCATTTCAAGGTGTTTTTGCATTACACAATGTGTTTTCAAACATTGCATATTTCATAAGTTTTGCATACTTAATCAATAAATTTCAATACTTAATTGCATCTAGATCATTTAATTTAGACATAATTTCATCCTACATATCTTAGATTGAGTGAACCACCAAGATTTTGAGGTGTGGGATCTATCTCTTTCCATTAGGTGAAAGACCCTAATTGAGCAAAAGAGACTTAGCATTCCTAGCCCCAAAAATATATGGTTAAACTATGTGCCATTCCAAATATTATTGTACACTATTTTTATCAATTTAGATCATTTGACATTGGTGCAAACACTAATACCCAAAATATTAACTTTGGATAGACTATGGTATAGGATAAGATCAATTATCAACTTGTAGACCTTTTAGAGAGCACAAAGAGACTAAAAAATACTCCTGATAACCTCTTTATCTAGTTATAGGAAACTAATTACTCATGCAAGTCATTATCACCAACTAATCAAATTTCCTAATTGTTAGATCAGTGAAAACATATTGACACATTAAAAAAAATGATGTTGAAACAAATCACATGAAACATGAATTGAGTGGGTAGACTATCTATATGAATATAAATACAAAATTGTAGAACCAAAAAATATAATATGGTGAAGTGAAGAGACATTCTCACATAAACTAACTTGTTCTTATTCTGCTAACACTGGAAAAAAAATTATGGTAACACTTATGTACTGAAACTTGGATAATATATAACTCATAGCTATCCTTATCTATCTTGAAATCTGTAGGGCCATTAGTTCATTTATAGAGAAATACAGAGCATTTGAATGAGGTTCAAAGATGCAATTCTTTGTGCCTTTAAAAATTTGAGGGCTTATACATTTTTCTTCATATCACATATCAAATCTTTCAATAGAAGACATTTTTAGCAATACATTAATCATCAATCCATTAATTTTAGAAGATAAGTTGCATTAACTTTAGAAGATAGGGTAAAACTATGTACATATGATACTAATCAATATCATCAGAATTCTTCATTAAAGACTAGTGAATTTGCAATAGCAACATGATTTGACATTAATAACAACACACTAATAACATATTTGTAACACATTCTCAAATGTTAATATCACTAATTATTTAAAATTTATAATGTTGTTATAATTAATAAAACTATACTTGATATTTACCTTTATTATTAATATTAACATCGTCCTTTAAAGTGAAATCAATTTATGCTCTCCAATTTTAAAAATGAATACCTTTGGGAAAGGAAGCTCATAGGGGGTTTTGAATTCCTCTAGTGAATCTAGGGATGGGAGTTTTGATTCATAGGATGATGATGATGTATTCCAACTATTGGAGACCTAGTTGATTCATCCAATTATGGTGGATTTATGTTTTTCTTTCCTATGGAAATTCACTTTTGTTGTGGGGGTGTGTGATGATTCTGTGGTTTGGCATCCAGATGCTTGGTATCTTATCTTAGTGTCATGTATGCTTGATGTCATGTGGTGTATCTTGTAATTTTTCCTCCTTTGGGTGCCTTTTGGGGGATGCGAGGTGGGTAGCTTGGATTTTTATTCAGTGTTGAATTCCTCTCTTTCTTCTACATATTTTTTCCTTTTGTTCAAACTTTATTGAGTGATGGGAACCTTGTTGCTCTTGTCCCATTTGTGTTTTGTAACTACTAGTCTACTTTTGGAGCTAGTTTTAGTCCTGTCGAGATGGGAGTTTTTCAAGGTGAGGTCGTGGTTGCTGTGTTGGTTTTTAGTTCTTGGCTTTGTGATGACCTCTTGTGGTTGTCTCTTCTTGTGAATTTGGGTCAAGTATTTTCTTTGGCCCTTACGTGTGTTGCTTGTTTCTTAGATAATTTTTCAACTTTGGTTCCTTTTTCTTTTCTCATCCTAGGCTTCATTTTAGCTCTTGGGTTCACCTCTTATGTGGTGGCCTTATCCCTACTCTTTTCCAATGTTGGGTGGTTGAGCCCTTGTTTAGATCTACAAGCCTTCTTTCATAATCTCTAAATCTATGTTGGGGACTTTGGTTAAGTTGTGGTTTGTAGGATTTTAAGTTTTTGTACTTCTCTATTTGACCTAGGTTCCCTGGTCTTCTATTGATTTGCTTTGGAGAAACACTTATCTTTTATTGTCTCTAAAGTTTTTTTTTTTTTAGCTTGCAAGTCCTAGTTTGGTTATTTTGTTATAATTTTCTTTGCCTCTCTATCTCACTTTTTCCCCTTTGGTGCTTGGAATTTTTTGTTGATTCCTTGTTGGTGTAGTTACTAGCACAATCTATGTGGTGATAGTGGGTTTCTTACAGTGCAAGTTCCTCTAGTGGTGTTAAAGGCCCTACCCAATTTTGAAGTGGTTTGCTTTGTGCTATGGAAACATCAAGCTTGGTGTGCTCAAATGATTTTATCTTAGCAATTCTTATGGTGATTTCTTTTCTGTTTTGGACCTGAAGGTTTCGGGTTTTGAGATATTTTGGGCCTCTTTGTCTTAGGCGGTGATTTTTTTGGATAAGCTAAACTTTGATAGTATGCTTACCCCTCATGTGGTTGGTTCATTTTTTATCTTCAAGGATTCAATGGTCTCCATAGTTTTTCACATTTTTCTTGTGGTCGGGTTGAGCATAAAGTTCATTTTGAATGCCTGAGTGCTCCTATTGCTCTTGGTTGCTAGGAGTATTCTCTCTACCCGTGTGTGTGAAATCTTCTTAGCTCTATAGATAGTGTCTCCTATTGAGATGAAGACCTCTCATTTTGAGATGGATACCTATCCTATTGAGGTGGAGAATGGTTATGATGGTGTGGTGAGTTTCTCATGCTACTTCACCTAGTTTTCTCCTTTGCAGCTCCTTTTGAGGTGGAGGCCACTCTTACTGAGGTGGAGTTTCAGTTTGTTGGAGAGTCTATGTTGTAGTGGATAGGTTTCTCTTGGTGAGATCTCATATATAAGTGGAGAGGTAAGTTGGTAGGTGGGGATTTTCTACTACATCAACATCACTATTATTGTTGACTCAAAGATTGGTTCTATGAGCAAAAGGATGGTTGGTGAATGGTTGCTTCATGAAGTGTTAATGGGCTCTACTTTTTAGAGTATGTTTATGAATTGGTGGCTTGGGATTCATGTCCCTTTAATACGAGTAGGTATAGGTTTGAATTATGGATTTCTTTGTCCAACCTTGTCATGGTTATTGTTCAAGGATGTTTCTTTGCAACTCTGTGTGTGGTCTATTTTGTTGGCCATGAGGCTTTTTTTCTCTTGCGACTAGTTTGGGATTCAGGTCCCTTTAAAACTTGCTTGTTATGGTTAATTGGGTTTCAAGTCCAATTAAAAATTGCATGTATTTTTTTGAAGTTTTAGTTGTCTTATCCACCCTTGGGGTGGTTTCTATGGAAGGTGGTTGTTTTTCTCCTTCGTGGATGGCTTATTGGCTTGTTTTATTGGCCATAAGGCCTATCTTACTATTGGTTTGGGTTTCAAGTCCCATTAAAACCTACATGTAAATGGTTTGAATTTTGGATTGTCCTTCACACCCTTTAGGTGGTTATTATTGTTGGCTACTGTTTTGCAACCTAAAGGGTGGCCTGTTGGCCTGTTCTACTAGTTTTGATGCTTATTTCAACTTTGTTGCTCTGTTTGTGCTAGATCAGTTGATCATAGGGCCTGCTTCTTTTTGTGGTCTATTTTGCTTGCTATGAGGCCTATTTCATATTGTTGTATGGGTCAGGGGCTATTAACCTTATTTTTTTAATAAAAAAATTATCCTTTATTTTTAGCATTAATCTTAGAATCCACTCTAATATTGCACATAAATCTCATTATTTAATATCATTAATCGTAGGGTTAATATTAATTATTCCTATCAGTGTTAATTTTTGTGTTATATATAATCATATAATAACTAACATTAATATTAATATTCCTCTTAATCTTAATCTTAACTTTTACTCGCCAATATTATTAATATTAACATTACTCTTATTAATAATGTTAATATTGGTTTTAATTTTGATATTTATTATTAATATTATATTTATTGTTGTTTCAAATGAACACTATTGTTTAATTGTAATATTGATATTTAAGATTAGTATCGTTACTCATATATTGTTATATATATATATATATATATTCTTGTAATAGAATTAATCAATGATGTTAATGCTTGTATTAATAATAATACTACTATTATTAATATAATTATTGAAATTAGTAGTATTAATATTTGATGTTAATATTATTAACACCATCATTATTTAAACCCAAGAGTCTAATATTGATGCCAATATTAATATCTATGTAAAGGTGATTGAAAATACGAAAAAAACCCCATCTATGACCTAATTAAATTTTAAACAGTAATATCATGATTAAATATTTAATAATCATATCACAAATAAAATGCAACAAATACAAAACTATAGTCCCTCAGAATGGATTATAGTTGGTTTAACGTGGCTTAACAAGAGATTCATAAGAGCATAGTAAATAGTGAAAGAATTAACATGTATCTATAATCATCATACAATATAAAACCAGAAAGTCAACATATCATAAATGACTAAAATTAACCATAATATTCCAAAACATAGAGTATCAAAATGCTTGAATAAAAATATAGTCAAACAAGGTATGTCAAATAGTAGGCCTCAAAATTCAATCCTATAGACCTTGGCATAATCATCTACATTAACTATAGTAGATCTAAGCATTTGCATTCTACTTGGAATGTTTGTGATCATGTATAAAGTATTGAATTGATTGAAATGGTAGACTAAGTCATAATATAGGAAGGTGGTCAAATTCCTAATTACAATAGAACAAGTTCTACTAGTGCACTTTAGTGTCACCAATTTGAAATATTAAAAGAAAATAAAATTCTAAAGATGCAAAATATAATGTTCAAAGTTACTTTTCTAGGATTTAAATCATAAAAAAAAATTCAAAAAGATTAGATCCAAAAATATGATATGAAACTAGAACACAAAAGCATTCTTCTAATAATATGTCATAGTTGATTAATGTGAAATAAATTATCGATCATTAAAATTAACCAAAAATATTATTTCAAATCATGACTATTCCTAAAATTAAATACACTTATCCTTTTATTAATTTAAAATTTACTTTGATGTATACAATATCATATCATTTAAAAACTCATTTACTTTATGTATGTTGATTATAATATTGATTGTTAAATTAATTGATTAATCACCCTAATTTCCTACATGACACTCTAATCCAAATTATTAAACTATAATACTTTTGGTGGAATCGTAAAAGCAGAGACCCAATCTCGTGGGTTTACTCTATATATGTTGTTATGTATGTTTTTATGCATTTTTATATGTACATAGATGTGTTTGGTCTCCAAATTAGCTGTCTCCCTTTATGTATGTTCATTATAATATTGATTGTTAAATTAATTGATTAATCACCCTAATTTCCTACATGACACTCTAATCTAAATTATTAAACTATAATACTTTTGGTGGAATCGTAAAAGCAAGGAACACAATCTCGTGGGTTTACTAAATTCTGGGGGAAAACCGAACCATTTCGGCTCTTCTTGTTGTATATGTCAGAAGTCTCCTCAACATTGTATTTGGAGACTACGACTTTGTTTAATGGAAACAAAACAAATCACATGTGATAAGCACAATGACATAATCGATAAGTAAAGCTACAATAATCTCCATGAATCGATAGTCAGGTGGATATCGCCTTCTTCAACAACAAAGACAGAGACTGGAATGACCACCTGTAAAATACAGGTATGTTTTGCGACTGAGTGGGGCAGAAGTTTTCACATGCATCTGATGTGTAAAACTGTGGAAAATGTAATTAGACAGGTGGTGTCGTATAATAAGAAGGGATCCTCTTTCCATGCAACCACGGGCTGAAGTTGAGTTTTAAGTGTGCACATGAAGAGGTGTTTCCACATTAGATCTTCTCACTTCTGTTGTATTTTTGTCCCATAGTAGAAGATTCTAGTTTCCTGATTTACAAAATGAAAACAAAATATCTCTGTTGGTGGATATCAGAAAAGGTAGGGGTAGGATTTCATTGTTTGTTGTCAGTAGCCCATTGATTTACTCTCTCTTTATTGTATGTTTATATTGGTCGTGCTTAAGCATTAAATTGATTAATGGAAGAACTGAAATCAGATTTTAAACTTGAGAAATAGAAAATAGGTCAGAAATGATGTGTAAGAATAAACGTTTGTATCATTGGAAATGGAGAATACAAAAAATTGTTATCATGATGATGTAAGGTAGTTGCTCTCGTGACTATTCCAATCAATAATGGTGTAAGGTAATTGTTCTTGTGACTATTCTAATCACATGATTTTGTTGTTTACTCTTTTTATTTTACTTTTATATAATTGGTTTTATTTGTTTATCAAATTAATCAATAGAAGTTTTAAAATCAATTTTGAAAAGAGAGTAGATTAAAAGTGGTGGATAAAAAAAATACTTTATACGGTTTGAAACAGATAATTGGAAATTTTGTCATTGAAATATACATAAAACAATTATTCTTGTAATTATCGGCACTATAATAAACTAGCTTATCTATCTTATAATAATCTTTATTGCGATATCTTTTTTGAGTACATGGATTGTTGTGAGTATCATACAGTTAAATATATATTACATTTATATTATTAATATGTAATATTATATCATTTCAAGATCTAACAATCAATATCACCATAAAAATGGCAAATCCATAATTTGGAGAGTCTTTGAGTGCCTTGTCTGCTAATTTGTTTTACAGTAGACTACCTTCTCTTCCATATTTGCTATTATTTCTTTTGTGATTAGGAAATGGATGAGTTGGGAAAGTCCCAAAGCTTTCATGGCATGCCATTCGAGATGTGTAATCCTCCTATTGTTGTATGTCATTTCCTTATAAACCCATGACTTTAAATGATTGGAAGAAGTGTTTTGAATCCATCAAAAAGGTTTTTCCCAGCCATGATTGTGGAATGTTCCAAAAATCTTTGAGTCATGGATCCAATAGTCATTTCTATGATTTGGACATTGAAGGCAATGAGGAGGAATATAAAAACGTGGAGAAATAGGATGAACTTCATTCAATAAGGCACTCTAGTTTACCTCACATTGTAGAAGAGGATAATGTTATTCCAAAGCCCACTTTTGTGGAAGTTCCTTCCAAGAAACTATTGGAAGCTGCCAAGGCATGGGAGTCGTGTTTGGGGGTGATATTGCTAGATCAAGGCCCCTTTATTGTATGTAAGAATTTATTCTTGCTCTCCTTCACACTCAATTTGACTACACTCATTTTGGCTGCCATTGGTAAATTTCCATATGCTAAGAAAGAAGATGCTCTCTTCTCAGCGGAGAATATCATAGCTTTGGTGCTGTGCTGCAACGAGGCTTTTTTGAGATGCATGTTTTGGTTGGTGGTGAAGGAATTGGGGAGACCATGGGTTCCAATCCCTCTCAAGACAACCACAACATCATTCCTTCAATGTGTAGGAGGAATCCACAACAGCTGCGACATTTCCTCCATCATTTGGTTGGTTTATTTCCTTGTGCAGACCCATTCTAAGACCGCCTCCCCATAGATAAGAGGTGTGGCATCAGCCATACTGGAACTTGTTGGTATGTGGCAATTGATCATGCTATACTATACACTCTTCATTTCTTTTCCCATTTTTTTTGTGTCATCACCGAAAAAGGAAAAAAATTAACTTTGCAAAACCCTAATTCTAGAAGCTTCTAAAAGCTTGTTATAAGCGGCTTGGATGGGGGTTATAGTAGGGAATTATTAGCGAGATTGTAATATGTTTTAGACTGGATAATAAAATCATTGGATGACTGTGGTTTTGTGTATGTAGCCCGGATTGGGTGAACCACGTTAAATTCTCTGTGTTGTCTTGTTTCTGCTATAATTTTCTATGTTTTATTTCTCTATTTTATTGATTAAATCTGCATTTAACTATTAGATATCTAGTTTCTAACCCTAACAAGTGGTATCAGAGTGGGTTGTTTTCAGTTATCCTCTATAGGAAGGTCTCACGATTGAGTGGGAGTCTCATGGTTAAGTGGGAGCAATGGCAGACGAGGGTAAATTGAAGGTAGATAAATTCAATGGGAATAAATATTAGTTATGGAAGATGCAGATTGAGGATTATCTCTATCAGAAGGATTTATGGAGGCCATTGGAAGGAATAGCCAAGAAACCAAAAACAATGAGTGATGAAGAATGGAATCTTCTGGACAGGAAGGAACTGGGAGCTATTTGTTTATGTTTGGCACAATCGGTGGCATTCAATATTACAATAGCAAAGACAACTCAAGAGTTGATGGAAACCCTGGTGAAGTTATATGAAAAGTCTTCCGCTTCGAATAAGGTATTTCTTATGAAGTGTTTATTTAATATGAAAATGGTAGAATTTGGATCAGTTGTTGATCATTTAAATGAGTTTAATTCAGTTACCAGTCAATTAACTTTTGTAAATGTAAACTTTGATGAAGAAGCTAGGGCTCTTTTGATTTTGTGTTCTTTGCCAAAAAGCTGGAATAGCTTGGTAATGGCTAAACTAGCAATTTTGTTTCTAGTTCGAATACATTGAAATTTGATGATGTTGTTGGTGTTATTTTGAGTGAGGAAATTCGTAGGAAAAACTTAGGTGAAACATCCACATCAGGCAATGTTTTGAATGCAAAAAGCAAGGGTAGAACAAAGGAGAGACGAAACAATTCTGGAAGTTGTGGGAAGTCACGAGGAAAATCAAATGACAAAAGGTCCCAATCTAGAGACAAGAGGGATTGTTTGTACTGTGGTAAGCCAAGTCATTTAAAGAAAGATTGTTGGTCTTAGAAAAATAAATGAGACAAAAAGGAAGGCAATAAAGAGGAAAATGTGGTTTGTAATAAATCTCATGAGGATGCTTTGATTCTTTCCCTTGATAATGCTAACGATTCTTGGGTGTTAGATTCAGGGGCTTCATTTCCTACTACGCCTCATAGAATTTATTTTCTTGATTATGTCCAAGAGGATTCTGGGTTGGTTTATTTGGGAGATAACGAACCCTATCAAATTGTTGGAAAGGGAAGAATCAAGATTAAGTTGCAAAATGAGAATCATTGGCTACTACATGAGGTAAGGCATATTCCAAAGTTGAAAAGAAATTTAATTTCAGTAGGGAAACTAGATGATGAGGGTTGTGTATAATATTTAGTGCTAAAAAATGGAAGTTTACAAAAGGTGCCTTAGTGGTAGCAAAAGGTGTGAAAGTAGGAACCTTATATCTTTGTATAGGCCATATTGTTCCTTCTAATTTAGCTATTGCAGATAAAAATCAATGTTCAGGAACAATTGTTGCAATTCAGTAGGAAAAAAATTAGACAATTGCTATGGATTCTGAATTAGTAGTGTGGCATAATAGACTTGGGAATATGCATGCAAAAGGTATGAAACTACTTCATTCAAAGAATGCTTTACCAAGTCCGAAATGTGTTAATATGGATTTTTGTTAAAGTTCTGTGTATGGAAAACAAAAGGGAGTTAGTTATCTCAAGGATGGGAAGCAAAAGAAATATGAGAAATTGGAGCTTGTGCATACAAATGTATGGGGACCATCTTAGGTATCTTCTCTTGGTGGCTCTCAGTATTATGTTACATTTATTGATGATGCAATTGGGAAGGTATGGATTTATTTCCTTAGCCAAAAATCTGATGTATTTGAAACTTTTAAAAAATGGAGAAGCTTGGTTGAGAATGAGATGGGTAAAAAGTTAAAATGTCTTGTATCTGATAATGGTGGTGAGTATTGCAGCAAATATTTTGAAGACTATTGTTCCTCTAATGGTATTCCTAGGAAGAAAATGGTTCCAAGGACTCCACAGAAAAATAGAGTGGTTGAGCTCATGAATAGAACAGTAATGCAGCATGCACGGACTATGAGATTCCATGTTGGGTTGCCTTTAAACATGTGGGTAGAGGCTATAAACACTACTATTTATTTAATTAATAGAGGTCCTTCCAATCCTTTAGGTTGTGGTATTCTAGAGGAAGCATGGACATGTAAGAAGGTGAGTTATTCTTTCCTCAAGACCTTTGGTTGTGAAGCATTTGTACATGTAGATTCTGAAAATAGATCCAAGCTTGATGCAAAATCAAAGAAATGCATATTTTTTGGATATGGCATTGATGAATTTGGTTATAGGCTTTGGGATTTTTAAAATCAAAAAAATGTGAGAAGCAGGGATGTCATATTCAATGAGAAAGTCTTGTACAAAGATCAGTTGCAGCAGCATAAGATGAAAGAAAATGATTATGTAGTGTTGGATGATACACCAAATAGTGATGTTCCAATGGTTTCTCATGCTACGCAACAACAACAACAACAAATACCACAAACTCTAGTGAATGTTAGACAATCTTCAAGGATAAGTAGACCTCCAAAAAGATTTTCTCCCTCTTTGTATTTTATTTATTAACTAATGTTGGTGAACCAAAATTTTATGATGAAGCTATGTAGGTGGATACCAAGGTTCAATGGGAGAATGGAATGGAAGAAGAAATGGACTCCTTGCTAAAAAACTAGACTTGGGAATTATGCAAGTTGCCTATAGGTAAAAAGGATTTACCAAAAAAATTGGTTTATAGGCTAAAAGAGGAGGATGGAGGTAAGAAAATATTTAAAGCCAGATTAGTTGTAAAGGGATTTGCACAGAAAAAGGGTATTGATTTTGACAAAATATTTTCTCTAGTTGTTAAAATGACTTCTATACGTACTGTTTTAGGTATTGTGGCTACTAAAGATTTGCATTTAGAACAACTTGATGTTAAAACAACCTTTCTCCATGGTGATTTGGAAGAGGAAATATATATGGAACAACCATAAGGATTTGAGGTTAAAGGTAAGGAGAAACTAGTGTGCAAATTGAAGAAAAGTCGATATGGCTTGAAGCAAGCACCTCAACAATGGATATTAAATTTGATAGTTTTATGGTTGAGCAAGGCCACAGTCGGTGTGATTCAAACCATTGTGTTTATTTTAAGAGGTTAGATGATGATAGCTACAGTATCTTATGTTTATATGTTGATGATATTCTTGTAGTGGGGTCTAATATGGATCACATAAGGGAGTTAAAACAATAGATAGCAAATTTATTTGCTATGAAGGATTTGTGGGAAGCAAAGCAAATCCTTGGTTTGAAAATTACAAGAGATAGGAAAAATAGAAAACTATTTTTATCTCAGGCTGATTATGTTGAGAAGGTGTTGCAAAGATTTCATATGGAAAAAGAAAAAGTTGTCAGCACACCTTTTCCTAGTCATGTTAAATTAACTAAGGATATGTGTCCAAAGACACAAGAGGAGGAAGAAAAAATGTCCAAGGTACCATATGCTTTAGTTGTAGGTAGTTTAATGTACGCCATGGTATTCACAAGACCAGATATTGCAC
The DNA here is from genome assembly GCA_007258455.2 of Sequoia sempervirens. Taxonomy (NCBI): domain Eukaryota; kingdom Viridiplantae; phylum Streptophyta; class Pinopsida; order Cupressales; family Cupressaceae; genus Sequoia; species Sequoia sempervirens. Next base: position 264,131,887 of record VDFB02058242.1, read on the forward strand.
ATATTGTAGGAGTTGTTAGTAGGTATATGAGTCATCTCAGTGTTGAGCATTGGAATGTAGTAAAATGGATTCTAAGGTACTTGATAGGTACATCTAATAAATATTTATGTTTTGGGGGCTCTAATACTAATTTAAAAGGCTATGTTGACTCAAATTTGGTAGGGGATGTAGATACTAGGTGAAGTACCACAAGTTATGTATTTATAGTTGTTGGGACAACAATTACTTGGATTTCTTGGTTGGAAAAGGTGGTTGCTTTATTGACCATGAAGGAAGAGTATGTTGCTACAACAGAGGCAGAAAAGGAGATGATATGGCTGCAACTTTTCATGGAAGAGTTGGGAAAACAACAAGCTGAAAATTACTTGTTTACAAATAGCTAGAGTGCTATACATCTTGCAAAGAATTTTGTCTTGCATTCTAAAACCAAACACATATAGTTGAGATATCATTTCATTCAATCAATGTTGGAGGATGGACAAGTCAAGTTGGAAAAGATACATATAGATTCCAATCCAACAGATATGCTTATGAAGGTAGTGACAAGGGAGAAGTTGAGCTCCACTTCAGTGTCGGTTGGCCTTCAAGGTTGAATTCAAGTATAACAGGGTAGTGGGGTCCAAGGTGCTTATTTCCAATGGGAGCTATAAGTGCAGTGGTGTCATCCAAGATTAGTCTCCAAGTGGGAGACTGTTTGGTGTGGAGCCTAATCAGTCTCCAAGTGGGATGTTTTTGTGTCATCACTGAAAAAGGAAAAAAAACTGACTTTGTAAAGCCCTAATTCTAGAAGCTTCTAAAAGCTTGTTATAAGCGGTTTGGATGGGGGTTGCAGTAGGGAATTACTAGCAATATTTTAATATTTTTTACATTGGATAATAAAATCATTAGATGGCTCCAGTTTTGTGGATGTAGCCTGGATTGGGTGAACCACGTTAAATTCTTTGTGTTGTCTTGTTTTTGCTATAATTTTCTATGTGTTTTATATCTCTGTTTTATTGATTAAATCTGCATTTAACTATTAGATATCTGCTTTCTAACCCTAACAACATTTCTGGTGATAATCTCACTCGCAGCATTCCCTCTCGTCTACCACTTACACCACAATATCTTAGAAGGATTCCATTGTTTCACCAGCTCAACTGCTCTCACTTTGCTTTGAGTTTTTGTCATACTCTTTGTAGCTTACAATCTTGCTAAAAAATCCTACCAACTACACAGTTCCATTCTAGCAAAGAAGTAGGATTTCTAGTTCACTTTAGTCATCACCTTTCTCATAATCCTACCTTAGAAGGGGTTATCACCTTGGGCCTCGTGCCAGAGGGAGCCTTTTCTGAAACAATTTTGCTGACATCCTTGCTTTCCACTGTCACAAATTTCTCAATAAGCTTCTTCTCCACAAACTTGTTTCTTGCTTTGGGTGCCATTTTTAGGATAATAAATGATTGATGCTTATGTGCTATGTTTGTGCACAACAACTAAGTATTTTGTAGAACATGCAAGTTGGTTGTCAATCAGTAAAAATTGTTTTTCCATGGAATTTGTTATTGATGAAATTTTTTATGTATATGAAAATTCACGAAAAAATGGTATTGTAGTAGAATGCCTCTCGACATAATAAAAGATAAATATACATAAATTTAATATCTACAAAAAATGAACCATATATTAAACCATCTTACTAACATTCTAGAAATACTTTTTTAAAAATTATATTAAAAATATTAATAATTTTCATATTAAATAGATGTAGAGATGAAGGTTTTATTTTTAAGATTTACCAAATCATTGATGTGGCATGTTTTATAACTATTTTAATACTTTATGATTAATTTATAATTTTGTTTCTCCAGAGTATTGTTAAAGAGAGATTAGTTTAATTAATGCTAATAAAGTAAAATATATATAAAAAAGAAAAATAAGAGTTGAGAATAAAATAAGAGTTGAGAATAATAGTAGTAAAATAAATATTTATAATTTAAATAGTAAAAAAAATTACTTAATTTTTGTTTTAATAATTATTTGTTTTGTTAATTAATTTTGATGTAATTATATTTTATTCATTTTTAAATTAAAATAATAAGATTTGTGAAATAGTTACTTACAAATTAATATAAAAATTGTATGTGCAAGTGGTTTTTGTTATTATAGAATTATTTTAAAATTCTACATAATGTAAATCTAACCTTTCTTAAACAAATCTGAACTAGAATTATAAGCATGAACTTTTCTTTTTCTTTTCTTTAAATTTGCTTGTCTTATTTATTTAACATATATGAGAATGTTGATATGGATAGATGGGTTTGCTAGACTAGGAATATTTTTTTTCCTTCTTTGAACACCTATGAAATCCATATAATGATTTTGTTAAATGATTGAAGGGAAGTAGTCATACATTTTTCTTCTATAGAATTTTGATCCAATTCTATTCTTACATAAAAATATTTTGATGTTTCTTGATGTGTGTAACACATACTCATGCAACATATTATATTGTTCTAGATTCATTTCTACAAAACAAATAATTTTAAAATAAGTTAATCTTGAAAATTGTAAATCTAAATTGGTGTTGAAAATTAAAAATGCTAAGAATTGGAACTAATAATTAGAAACAAATTTTGATAGATAAAATAAAACTCAAGATATATTTTAAGTTTCAATAAAAAAATACGAACACACATGTATTATTACAAAAATAATGTTTCAATTGAAATAAACACAAAATTTATTAAAAAAAAATGCATAATTATTTAAATTACAAATCTATAATATAGGGGAAGGCTATTAGTAGTCATTATAGCTAAATTTGCACGTCCTAAGCTCCTAAATGATATTTCAGATTTTGACAATTTTTTTTGGGTTTATTAGTATGCAATTTAATAACTTATTGTTATTCTTTCAGCTTTTGGATAGTTATGAGAGGATTCTTTATGTACACAATGGTAAAAAAGGTCATTTCTATAAACACTAAAAATTGGCCTAGGTCTGTGAGCTCTAATTTTCCATCATTTCCTATTTTCACCCTTGATAATTAAATAATTTAATTATTTAGTTATTTCCTAGTGTCATAAGTCCTCTATTAATTAAATAATTTTAATTATTTTATTAATTCATTTTTGGATTTATTTCTTCTTTGATTAATTAAATAAATTTTATTTATTCAATTGCCTACTAATTTGTCATCTTCTTCCTATGTTTAGATTAAATTATTATTTAATTCTAAAATTAGCTTGTCACATGTCTTCTTTAATTAAATACTATCTTTATTATTTATTACCCATATGCCACTTTTGAATTAAATTATTATTTAATGAAAAAGTCAACCTATCACATGTCTTTTGTAATTAAATTTAATATTTTTATAATTTAATTATTCATTTGAATTTCTCTTACAACATCTTTTTCTATGTAAATCTTATCCTCCACATCAAATCTTATCTCTTGACATTTCATTTAATTCTAGCCCTTCAATCCTAACCATTCATTCTTATCATTTGCACTAATTTTTCCCTAACCCTATTTCATACTACAACTTTCATTCTTGGCTATTGATTGACACATCTTAATTAAATTCAATCTCATCCCATCATTAATTTTTTTCTTTTCTATAAAGGACCCTATCCTTGTCTTGTTTATCATATCTAGTTCATATGCAAATACATGTTGCTAGTGTAAGACAACAATCTTCAATTTTTTGCTAGCCATTGTCATAGGCTTATTTTTGCACACTCAAATCTAAGGGAATTAAGTATATTCAAGAAAGATGTAGAAGAGCAATGGAGATGAATCAATGATGGGAGGCAGACTTTATGGTGATATTGCTTTATATTTCATGTTTTTATGCTTATTTGTGCTCTATTGTTTGTTTAGGGTTAGTTTTTATGCTATTTTACATTAACCTGTATTTTTATGGTCCTAGATTACATTAGTGAACCCGACATGAAAATAACAATATTTTTGTAGGAATTTAAAAAAAGTTTGGTTTTTCAAGTCTGAGACATAATCACAAGATGAAACACCACAACTGTCGAAACGCAAAGCAACGCAATCGACCCCTAGAATGACACAACTGATTAAGAACTAGGGATATCATTAGGGTTGCTTTTATTTCAGATTTAATGTTTAATTTTAGTCCAAATTTTTTATTTTCACTACCTAACATTAGGCTTGCATCATAACTAGTATCTAGTTTGGTTGAATTCATTTATTTTTGTGGTGTTTTGCAGCTATAGATTTTTGTGACGCATTTTCTTAGGGCATCACCACAACTGCTTGAGACATCATCACATCGTTATTTTGCATTCATTTTCAATTTTTCTCATGGTTTTGGGTTTTATCAGTTAACATCTAGATTATATTAGTTTGACTTATAGTTTGGTCGAAATCAGGCATTTTTCTTGTGTTTTGCAGTTACAGGTCATTCACAGAACTGTGAAGTTGTTCACACAAATTGAGAAGGATTAATCATAGTTGCCACCCCAAAATTTGCATTTTCCAACCTGAACACTGCAGTTGACAAATTCTTAGTTAGATCTATCAAAAATTTCACCAGTGACAGTGACACAACTGCTTATTGTCCAAAATCTTCAATTTTCTTAGAATTTTTCAATTTTGTTTTCTTGCATTTGGTATCTTAGGTGTTTTTTGGTTCTAATATTAACTTTGTAGCATGTGGCATAGGTGGAAAGGAGGAATTCTCTTTTGATTTTGCTAACTTTTTCTCTTTCCTCATTTTGCAAATTTTGTTTTATGATCAGGAAATTAAACCAGGATTAGAGATTGCAAATCATTAAACTTAAATACTAAAGATCCTAAGGGTATGTGTAGGATCATCATGGAAAAAACAAGCCCTTAAGTGGCGAAAATTTTAGAAAAATCAGAGTTAAGAAACTTGACATAAAAAATTGAATAAGTTATCTATATTATTTTAAAAATATGTAAGAATAGAATCTATAGAAAATTGAATTTAGTTTCTAAACTACTAGGTTTATCTGAAGAAAAAAAATCTATTTGGTGAAAATTTGAAATTTCAATGCAGTAGTACTTAAATTTCAAGGAAAAAATAAGAAGTAGGTGTTTGTCTGACCACCCTAACCGCAATAAAATGATAATATTTTTTTCTAAGATTTTAGATATAAGTAGAGGAATCATTTCTCAATGTGATGCATATTTTTGTAATTTTTTTCTAGTAAATAATTAATTATGAATTTTTTATTCCAACTTTTAAAAAATATAAAACCTCGTATGTCTGACCACCTTAACTTGGTCAAAACTTCATGAAATTCAATTTTATTTTTTTTAATCCTATAGTATGCAAAGCATAGAATGTGACACATGTTTCGGATTCAAAAACTGTGATACCATTTGAAAGCTATAGATTTGTTTCAATCATCCTATCAATCAAGACTTTAGTTGTAATTTAAATAGAAAATGAATAAAAATTATTTATTAAATTCAAAGTAAACCATAATTTATATTGGTGGAAAGCTGAGAATCTCCTTTAAAACCCTTTTTGTTCCATCAATTTTGGGTTAAAAAAAAGTTGTCAGCCACATACCCTACACATACCCATCACATCACCACTTTTTGGCCCATCATGATCCTGCACATACCCCTAATCAAATAATAGAACACAAAAGAAAACATAAAACATAAAATATGGAAACGTTGTTACCCAACTCTTCATGCTTCCATTGAATCACCTCTATTATCCTCCTCCATTTCACTTCTAAGTAACTAATGCCCTCAGATTATAAGTGCAATTAAAATTCTATGTCTATGCCTAGCAAAATATCAGAGTTGTTTCAACAACACAGTAGCATATATCCTCGATGGATCAAAATGATAGTGACTAGAGTCACTGAAAAAGTAACCCTTCTACTTTTTCTAACTTTTTTAGGCCCTCCTTGTGTTGCCTTGATTTGATGTTGCAATGTGGATAAAACATTCACATTAGGTCTTGGGCTCTTGTGAACTAATGGAATTTTAATGGTACCTTGCAAAAGTGTTTTGAAGTGTTGTAACACACTTTCACACTTTTCTATGGTTTTATCAATTAATTAAGCATAATTTTAATCATAATCAACCTTAATATTTCCTTATTTGGAGTGTTGTAACACACTTTCACATTTCTCTAGGATTTTCATTAATAATTGGTCTTTCTTATGCTTTAATTGGCCCCATTTTTCATCAACAAGCCTCATTTATTTTAGCTTTTCAAGAATAATCCTGACACCAATCAGTAACCAATCATAATTCAGGTGTTTTTGGCTTTTGTGGCCCAGATTTAGTGATCTAGGAGTCATTCACCACCTTGGACGAATGAGTCCCACCTAGATTTTTGGGTCCCAAACTTGTTTTTACTCCTTTCTAAGAACTTTTCATTTTTAGTCCCATACATTATGCCAAATGGGACTCATTCACCATCTTCAACGAATGAGTCCCATGTGGCCCAAAAATGAAATTAATTCAAATTTCTGGCAATATTTTGTCCTCCTAGATCTCATGTCGGCTTGTAGTGTTGTAATTTCGGGAATTCTTGCACAATTAAGTATAAATACAAAATTCTTTCACGTAGTTTTACCTAAGACTTTAGTGAGAGCATTTATAATAGAAAATTGAGTTCACAAGAGCATTCAAGCATTCACAAGGGCATTCAAGTGTCTTCAAGGGAAGATTATTCATCAATTGTTGCAAGAAATTAAAGATCCATCCTCATGTCAAGATTATCAAGCATCAAGAATGTTAGTGAGCTAGTGTTGTGATGTAGCATTCAAGATCCAAGATCAAGCATTGTTCTATTCCTATTGTCAAAGATCAATATCTACAACCTTCATAGTTCATGGTCATTTCATGTTGAGTTGCAGATTCTCAAGACATCATTCACAAGGAATCATCCAAGGTATCATTTTCCATGATTCATGTTCTTTGTTCCATGTTTCATGCATTCATTCCATTGTTTCATAATTTGGTTTGATTACCTAAAAGGGGTTTGACCAAGGAAAACCCCCATTCCCTAACAATAAACATTTCTCTCTCTTTCTTTGTTTGATTGTAGATCTAGGTGCTTTGAAGAGTTAAAGATCATTGAAGATTAGGTTACAAGCTTGTTGGAGTTGTCCCCATTTGCAAGGTCAAAATCTCCACTGAAAGGTCATCTACAACCCTAAAATCAGGGTTTTGGATCCAAGAACTTGGAGGAATAGAAATAGCAGACTGAGAGGTGCAGATCAGATCTTTGAATTTCCAAGAAAGCTAAACTAGACTCATTCGCCACAAGTGGTGAATGAGTCCCACTATAGGTGCTTTCTGTAGATCTTCGCAGATTTAGATACCCATTTGGCTAAAACCTGCTCTTGTGTAGAAATCCAAATCTGGGATTGTTTCACCCAAAAAGGTGAATGAGTCCCACTAGGTTTAAAAATCAACATTTTTAGTATTTTAGAACTCAATTCCATCTTTAGAAAGTTTCCAGGTGCACACTTTCAGATTTATAACTTTCTGTTACATTTTGCTCATCTTTCTACATCATTTAGGATTAGTTTGCATTCAACTAGGGTTTTGTTTTACAACTTGCATTACATTGTCTTTTCCATGTCTAAAATTGGTGGTTAACCCCCCGTTATATCATATTCAATCCCTAGGACAACCCTATTACAATATTTCAATCTCCTTTGCATTGAGATCTCGAGGGATATCCTTGAATAGAACCTGTGAAAGTGGGTGTGAATACATCAATCATTCAATCATTCATTCCCATATTCATTTTTAATAGGTTCCATCGTGGTGAACCTATAGTTAGAATACCTTCTTTTCTGATTTGGAGTCCATGATCATCCTATATTTTCCTTTCATTAACATTGCATTAGGTTTTGCATTGGTTAATTTGCATTTTAGGGTTTCAAATTTTTCATTAGTGAAAGCTTATATAGCTTGCATTTTTGCATTTAATTTCATTGAAAATCATTTAAAATATTCTTTTTAATTTAGTCTTTAGTTCATACAACATAAAAAATAATTGAAAAGTTTTGAAAATTTTGGAAAAAACCCTAACTGGGACTCATTCGCCCCTCTGGGTGAATCAGTCCCATTTCAGATTTTAAATTTCCTTTTAAAGCATTAAAAACCTCATTTTGGTGTTGTCTAAGCCTCCTAGTAATATATACTATAAGTTTGGAAAGTTTCAGGAACATTTGTTTTATGCATCTAAGTCAAAACATCCATGTAGTGAGCTCATTTTTAAATCATTTCAAAAAAAAATTGGATATTAAAAGTTTTAGATCTGTAGGACAATTTTTACATTTTAGAAACATTGCATAATTTAGATAGATTACTTTCTCATGTTAGCATGTGTTCTTTCAGAGCATTTAGTGTTTCTAGAATATCAAGTGGCTTGTATGATTTTATTTTATCCACTCATGGGCATAATATAGGAAAGAAAGGTCAAACCTTTGATAAGCATGTTGGATACCCTCCTAGTATCTACCGGATTTGTAAGAATGTCATAATACAAGAGGGTGCAAGTGTACACAATAATAACAATCATACTTGTTCTTCTCCCAATACCTCTTCGATTAGTGACGGAGGTATCTTGGTGAAAGAAAATAAAAGCATTGAGATTCTTGATTGTCCCTCTCCTCCTCCCATTTGGAAGATATTAGAAAACAAGAAAATGAGATCATAGAAACATTTCTAAATGTCACCTTACCTAATCTCCATTCATCCTTTTCTTGTGAAAATGTTTTAGCCAAAGAGGATAATATCATAAATGACCATGACAATCAAAAGTGTCCTCCAACTATTCCTCCTCGATGCAAAGAGGATAGGTTAGTGTTAGAAGATGCACCTATTGAGGGTCATGAGAATATTTCTCCCCCCTTCCCTAATGTCGGGTGATCCCGCAATACTAGTTTACAATTTTTGGCCAAACTAGACACTAAACTTATTTTTTCTAACTAAATCTTCACTTTCGGGCACCTATAGCGGCTAAAGGATGAGGAATTTGAAGATCATGCATACTAGTAATTTGTGACATTTTGTCTATATATTCTAAATATATTTTTTTCATTTTTTTTGGAATCAGATTGTACTTCTTTTTCCATCTCCTTTGAAAACTAGTTTTTTTTCAGTAAACACCATTTTTAAGGAGTGGCACTCACCGTATAACACATAATTTTTTTTCCATGAAGGATAAAATTATAATTTTTTCAAATTTATATTTTTAACTACAATATCTAGTGCTTCCAATTGGTTTCATAGTGTTTTATTGAATATTTTTTCCTTAATCAATTTTTGAAGTCAAACCAATTACAATTCAGACATAGGTGGATTGTATAACACAACTTTTTTGTATGTATCAAAATTCAATTTATTATTTTTTGGATCAAGGACTTCAATATGTGGTGCACTCATACTTTTCAAAAAAAAAAATTGATAATCTTCTATTTTTCCACATGTGCAGAACATAGAGCTTGATTTTCAGTGAAAAACCTACATTCACAAGAAATAAAAAATAAATATAATAATTCAATTAAATTTATTTAAAATTATACTTTTTTGGAAGATTATAATAAGGACTACATACAAAAAATAAATCTTAAATGAATTCATTTGATCCCCCAAAAGGTAAATCAAAAGTGGTTTTTTATCAGCATTTTGATAGGTGTAAAGGAGACTATTATAGGTATGGTTTAAAAATAGCGGGGTTCTATCCAAGGGGGTTTGATCTAAGGTAGTTTGATCAAACCATATTCAATTGGAATGATTTAAATGGAACTTCTTAAGGCTTTTAAATAATTATATTTTCTAAATATATATGTGATTTCAACAAAAATTAGAATATCCCAGAAATTGTAAACCAACTTTGTGGGATCACCCTACCCCTACCATTTGGGAAGATCTATTTGGTAGGTATGAAAATCATATTTTTCCTCCTCTTGATTCCTCCCATACTTGTGATGAAGCTACCTTACAAAATCTAACCATGGAATGTGATGAACATCTTACAAACTGTCCTACTAGGGTAGATAATATAGCACAAGAGAATGAGACATTAGAGAAAAGGAAAATCAAATAGATCATTTTCCTAATATCACCACTATTGATAAATAAGAAAATCCAACCATTGATAACGCCCTTACTTGTGATGAAGTCATTTTGGAAGAACCAATCCTTGAATGTCAAGAACATTTGGTTTGTAGTTATCCTAAAAATTCTCCTCCTAGTGAGGCTATCATGGTGCAAGAAAATGACAACAATAATAAGGTGGATTCCTTAGGTGATGACAAACAAGGGTATGTGCAAGATCATGATGGGCCAAAAAGTGGTGATATGATGGGTTTTTGTAGGGTATGTGGCTAACGACTTTTTTTTACCCACAATTGATGAAACAAAAAGGGTTTTTAAAGGAGATTCTTAGCTTTCCACCAATATAAATTATGCTTTACTTTGAATTTAATAAATAATTATTATTTATTTTCTATTTGAATTACAACTAAAGTCTTGATTGATAGGTTGATTGAAAAACATCTATAGCTTTCAAACAGTATCACATTTTTTTGAATCCAAAACATGTGTCACATTCTATGCTTCACATACTATAGGATTAAAAAAAAGGAAATGAATTTCATGAATTTTTGACCAAGTTAAGGTGCTTAGACATATGAGTTTTTTTATTTTTTAAAAGTTGTAATAAAAAATCCATAATTAATTATTTATTTGGAAACAAATTACAAAAAAAATGCATCACATCGAGACATGAGTCATCTACTTATATCTAAAATCTTATAAGAAAATATTATCATTTTATTGTAGTTAGGTTGGTCAGACGGACACCTACTTATTTTTTCCCTGAAATTTAAGTACTACTGTATTGAAATTTCAAATTTTCACCAAATAGATTTTATTTTTTAAATAAACCTAGTAGTTTAGAAACTACATTCAATTTTCTACAAATTATATTCTTACATATTTTTGAAATAATATAGATAACTTATTCAAATTTTTATGTCAAGTTTCCTAACTCTGTTTTTTCTGAATTTTTTGCCACTTAAGGGCCTGTTTTTTCCATGATGATCCTGGACATACCCACAAGTGATTCTAGATTGCCCTTTATTAGAGATACATCAAACCAAGACCACTGATGGTATGAATGTGCAAGTTTCCATCAAATCCCCCTTGATTAATGGAACTTCTATATACCCCATAGGACATCCTAAGAATCCCCTAATTCTTTACCCACCTTAACACAAACTTCAAACTCATGATTTTCCCACCTAAGAATAATGTTTTGTAGCAATTGAGTCATAATATTGTTTCTCATACATACAACACTAGAAATAATCCACAACCACAACAACCAACCGTGACACCCTTACCTTTTCCTAATCCCATTTTGCCTAATGATCCATGTTTAACTTTACATAGTGGGAAGTAGTATGATCTTGTTGAACAACTAAAGAATACTCCTGCTAAGATATCATTTTGGGACCTTATTCAAGAATCCCCTCATTATCATAACATGATTCAAAGTGCCTTGCAACAAGTTCCTATCCCTTCTAACATGCAACCAAATGACATAATAGCCATAATTAAAGGAATAAATCCTGACATTGTTTTCCACCAAAGTGAACTCCAACCAAGTTGGAAGTGCAAAAAAAATGAAACTCTCATGGTATTAGTTCAATTTAAAAGAATAGGGATAAAGAGAACCCTTGTTGATAATGGCTCAACCCTTAACATGTGTAGTGTAAACCTTTTGGATAGGCTTGGTGTGGATAAATAAAAAATTTAACATGACTCTCTATCTATCAAGGGATTTGAAAATGTCAGAAAACAACTACTTGGTGTAATCACTTTGCCTATTATATCTAAGAAGGCCATATTGGAAACACTGATCCATACTATGCCACATGATCTCTCATACAATCTCCTTTTAGGTAGACCATGGATTCATGCAACGAATGGGGTGCCTTCTACTCTTCATCGTAACATGAAATACATCTAGAAAAAAAAAGTGTAGACACTTGACATTGATCTTGAGCCTTATAGTGTCTTACAACTTGAGAAAAACAAAGAGAACCCCTTGAAAACATTAACACCAACTACACAATTATACCTCATGCAACAAAAATACAAAGAAAAAAATATCGAGGTTCAAGTCACTAAGCTATTAGAAGATGATTGGGGTTCCTTACATTTCACACCCACATTCATGGGAGAATACAAGATCATAAAGAAAGATTCTAGAAATTGAAATGAAAAAGTGGTAATTTCAATGAAAATTTTAGAAGACCCTTCAAAATCATCCACCTCAACCACTAAAGATGAAGAAGCAAATTATACAAAAAAAATTGATGACACTAACTATCAACAACAACTGAATCCTAAGGAAATGAATAAACTTTATGGAAGAGGTTATGAGCTTATGAAATAACTTGGATATAGTGGAAAAGGATGTGGTGCTAGAGAAAAAGGCATTTGTGTCCCCATAGTAAGAAACAACTCATGGTCTTGGTTATTATCCTTTGATAGAAATAAACAAGCCTTCACTTAATATCAATACTATTACAAAAGATTCTTTGAAAGAAATGCAAGAGACAAAGAAATATTCACTTAATTTCAATATCATCTTGTAAAACACTAAATATTTTAGTTCATTAGATTTTACATCCTCCTTTTAAGGAGAGAATAAAATATCACAATCTAAAGAGTCTTGCATAGGTATGACATCTTGTACTAAGCAAGAGATATCTTTGTCACAAAACTAAGGAACATTTTCTATTGATCAAGAGAGTATCTTGGTGAGACTAATCCAATATCATTTGATATCTCTCCCTCCAAGAACACGAAATAAATTTTACTACAAGAATTCATTTTGTGCATATCATAGAGTTCATGGTCATTCCACTAATGAATACAAAGCTTTAAGTGATAAAATTCAACATCTCAAGGAGTGTGGTGCTCTTCCTTGTGTTGAAGCACCTAGTTCCTCTAATTGATACTTATTTTCATCCTATTCTACTCATCCTTGTCCTGCACTAAGTGGGGGCAAGGGGTTAGTTAGCTTCGTCCTCGTATGTCACTTGTCATTGTCTCTTTTGGCTAGTTGATTGCCTTTCATGTACATATAAGAGAAAGCTTGGGATGTGGACAACATGCCTTAAGTTGGCTCACATGTGACATACTACCTTTTTCATGACATAGCTTATTGGAAACATATGACTTGGCATAGGGCTTTCCAAATAATCTCTCATGTCTTCTTCTACTTTAAAGCAATCACTCACAGTAATGGTGTTACTAACTGCTTTAAAGTAGGGGCATACATCGAAACTCATATTTCATTATGCGATTTTCATTCTTCTTGTGATGTGTCCCTTTCTTGGTGGTGTCATTGGGCTTGATTCCCTCCAAGAGAATGATATTTCTCTGACTTGTCCTCTCTTGTAAATATTAGGAACAATGCTCCCTAAGAAGATACTTGATGTCTATGAGTTTGAAGTATACAAAGTCTTGCTTTCCTCATGGAGCTCGAAGATCATTTTTGCGTGGTTCCTTATCAAAGTTATCAAGAAGTATAACTTTGGTATGGTTTGAGTGGGAAGCCCAATTTGGGATATGAATTTACCCATAGCCACTTGTGTGTGTGTGTGAGTGCATACCATCCATGAGTGTATGTGTCTCACCTTTTTGGACTTCTCGCCCAGTGGACAACCTGAAGTTATGTCGCCTTAGAGTGAGTATGCATCTCTTTTTTTGGAAAAACAACCTAGATCTGATCCACATCGTCTAAGGAAAAGGGCTGAAACTTGATCCACATTTTTATTTTTTATTTTTGTTCTTCTTCTATTTATTGACATTGCATGATCATGTATCTTTTTTTGCTACAAATCATCCACCTTGTGTGTGTCCTTTGGTGCTTTTGTCAATTTAACTTAGGATCTTGGATTATCGGGGCTTAACCGCTTCCTCGATCTTTTTTATCCTAAACCATCTATATTGGTACACTTGGACCCCTCTTGAATTTCTACTTTATTTTTAGTTTGAATCAATTTCATCCCCTCACTAAAGTGGGGGCTACATGGAGTCACCGAAAAAGTAACCCTTCTACTTTTTCTGACTTGTTCGGGCCCTCCTTGTGATTTTGGCTTAATGTTGCCTTGATTTGATGTTGCAATGTGGATAACACTTTCACATTAGGTCTTTGACCCTTGTGAACTAATGGAATTTTAATGGTTCCTTGAAAAAAATTTGTGATGTGTTGTAACACACTTTCACACTTTTATAAGGTTTTATCAATTAATTAACCATAATAAACATAATTTTAATCATCATAAACCATAATATTGTCGTATTTGGAGTGTTGTAAAGTGTTGTAACACACTTTCACATTTCTCTATGCTTTTCATTAATAATTGGGCTTTCTTGTGCTTTAATTGGCCCCATTTTGCATCCACAAGCCTCATTTATTTCATTTCTTCAAGGATAATCCTGACACCAATCAGTAACCAATAATAATTAAGTTGTGTCTAGCTTGTGTGGCCCAGATTTAGTTATTTGGGAGTCATTCACCACCTTGGGTGAATGATTCCCACCTATATTTTTGGCTCCCAAACTTGATTTTACACCTTTCTAAGAACTTTCAAATTTTAGTCCCATACTTTATGCAAGATGGGACTCATTCGCTATCTTGGGAGAATGAGTCCCGCGTGGCCCAAAATTGAAATTAATTTAAATTTCCAGTGGTATTTTGTCCTCCTAGATCTGATGTCAGCTTGTACTATTGTAATTTTAGGGATTCTTGCATAATTAAGTATAAATACAAGGTTCTTTCACTCATTTTCAACTAGGACTTTAGTGAGAGCATTCATAATAGAAAATTGAGTTCACAAGAGCATTCAAGCATTCACAAGGGCATTCAAGTGTCTTCAAGGGTAGATTCTTCATCAATTGTTGCAAGTAATTCAAGATCCATCATCATGTCAGGATTATCAGGCATCAAGTATGTTAGTGAGCTAGTGTTGTGATGTAGCATTCAAGATCCAAGATCAAGCATTCTTTTATTCCTATAGTCAAATATCAAGATCTACATCCTTCATGGCCATTTCATGTTGAGTTGCATATTCTCGAGACATCATTAACAAGGCATCATCCAAGGTATCATTGTCCATGATTCATGTTCTTTGTTCCATGTTTCATGCGTTCATTCCATTGTTTCATCATTTGGTTTGATTACCTAAAAGGGGTTTGACCAAGGTAAACCCCATTCCCTAAAAATCAATATTTTCTCTCTTTCTTTATGTGTTTGCAGATCTAGGTGCTTTGAAGACTTGAATATCATTAAGGATTAAGCTTGTTGGAATTGTTTTCCCATTTGCAAGGTCAAAATATTCACTAAAAGTTCATCTACAACCCTGAAATCAGGGTTTTGGATCCGACAACTTAGAGGATTAGAAAGAGCATATAAAGAGGTGTAGATTAGAACTTTGAATCAGTAGGAAATCCAAAATGGACTCATTCGCCACAAGTGGCGAATGAGTCCCATTATAGGTGTTTTCAGAGATCTTTGCATATTTGGATACCCATTCGCCCAAAACCCGCTCCTATGCAGAAATCTAGATCTAGGACGGATTCACCCATAGTGGTGAATGAGTCCCACTAGGTTTAAAAAATAGCATTTTCAGGATTTTAGAGCTCCATTCCATCTCTAGCAAGTTTCCAAGTGCACATTTTTAGTTTTATAACTTTTTGTTACATATTTTTCATCTTTCTACGTCATTTAAGATTAGTTCACATTCAACAAGGGTTTTGTTTTACCACTTGCATTGCATTATCTTTTCCAAGTCTAAAATTGGTAGTGAAACCCTCATTATATCATATTTAATCCATAGGATAACCCTATTGCAAGATTTCAATCTCCTTTGCATTGAGATCTCGAGGGTTATCCTTGAATAGAACCTTTGAAAGTGGGTGTGAATACAACAATCATTCATTCCCATATTTATTTTTTAATAGGTTCCAATGACAATACTATTTATACAGAGCCAAGTGGAAAATGGATAGATGACATCAATTGATTTTTATTTCGATCAATGACCAAAATTGAACGAGGAAAGATAAGATAAGACTAAAAGTGAAGGAGAATGAGAAAATTGAATGATTTTTTGAAAAAATCAATTAGTTCGAAGAGGAAAATGCATTTTCAAATAATGGAAATATTATTGAAATGCAAAAGGAAAAATCAAGTTATCTTTTTGATTAAATAGAAATTTAATTCAAAAAGGTGAGCAAAAAGGAAAGTCATTAATTAAATAAGATTTAATTATTCTGTGATAGAAAAGCTAATAGTGAATAATTAAATAATTAATATAATTATTTAATTATAGTTGAAAGTGGAAATAATTAAGATTTTTCAAAATGAAATGAGATGGGAGAGCGATGGTGTTGTGCACAAGTGGGTGGATTGTCCAGCTTTGCAACTGCTAGGTCACGACTTGCATGTTTCTAGGTTTGTTTGGATGCATGAGGGGGAGTGTGTTTGGAGTGGTGCAGGTTTGTTCTACTGGGGGAGGGTTATTTTTTGATTGGGGAGGGGTTTCCTGTGATGCAATTTTTTTAATGTTTTCTCTGCTTTGTTGTGGTCTGCTTTCTTCTAGTTTGAGATAAGGCTACTTTGTATTTGTTTCTATTCGATATGGATCCAAAAGGAGCAAAAATCTCCATGCCATTTATGGATTACCATGCATCTTTAGGCATGAAGTCTTCTTCACCATCAATGTAGAATCCTGAGGGTAAATTCTTGTCAAAAGATTCAGGGGTGGGAGGGTTTGCTCCGTCTAGAGGCCCTCACATCCCGAAAATTAATGGATACTTAGAAAGAATCCAAGATAGGCCTGTCCTTGTGATCCAACGAGATACAATATTTGAGGATGTTTACTATTTTTCAAATCATGCTTTATTCAAAAAATTAATGGGAATGTGTGTCTCACTTCCGTTTTTGGAGATGTGAGCTAGATGGACCTAGAACCTGGAAGGTGAGATGGAGTTAATGGTGTTATCCAATGGTTACTTCATGGTTGTTTTTAATTTCATGGTGGATCATAATACGGTTTTCGAAGGAGGACCTTATTTTAATAATTAGATTGGTATTTTTGTCAAATTGTGGCATATGGGTTTTAACCCCTCTAAGGAGATCTCAAATTGTGCTCCAGTTTGGGTGTGTCTTCCATGGTTTCAACCTAATTTTTGGAGGAATGAAATTTTGTACTCGGTGGCTCTATTGTTGGGGAAACCTATAGACACTTGAATTAACATCATTTCTTTTGTTAATCAAATAAAGCAATTTATTTGATTAATTAACTATTGTTCATCAAGTTAAATTAAATAAATCAATTTAGTTAATTAAATCCATAAAGTCCCCTCATTTGATTTAATAAACCAAATCATTTAAATCAAGTGTCAAATCCCCTAAATTCATCCAAGTTAATTAATCTAAATTAATTAACCCCTGACCATCATTACCCATCCTCTAGCTTTTGACTCAACCTGTGTAAAACCTTAACCCCTAACTAACCCACCCACTTGCACATGAAAATATATTCTTTTAATTAACTAAATACCTTATTTTCCATCACCAAGGCATATTCTATGGGAATATTCCTTTATTAACTCCACTTATTTTATTTTCTTGCACAAAAAATTTCCCTTCAAAACATCTCAACCATATGCATTTAGTGCCTCTTACAAATGCATTAAATCTCTCTTACACCCCTCTTACATGCATTAACCATGAACATTCTCCAAAATGTGCTCCACCTTCCTCAACTAGCCATGTGACAAGTGTCACAATATCATTGGCTCTTCTTTAGTCCCACATTCCTCCCATCTCTCCATTCTTAACCTCTTCAACCTATAAATAGAAGCCACTTCTACTCCACAATCCATCCACAATCTTAGCATTTATACTATAGGCACTTTTCATCTCCATCTTTCCATTTCAACACATTTTGAAGGATTGCTCATTATCATTTAGCTTATCAAGGGGGTGGGAAAGGAAATCCTTTACACATCAAAGGAGCACCACTCCCACTATGGGATAGAGTTTGATATGGTTTTCATATGCTTTTTATTTAGTTTCTTTGGGTCTATTAATCTTGTTTGCATATTTTAGTGTGTTGTAGAAAAAGTACCCTTTGCTTGACATGGGATTAATTAATGATAAATTGGACTTAATTAGGCCTTGATTTAGGTGTTGTGAGGTATTTTATGCATCCAAGCTAGGTCTTGAGCCCTTATAAATTGAATAACATGATTTTAACGATATCTTGTAAAGGTGTTGTAAAGTGTCGTAAGATACTTTCACAATTTTGTAGACTTAATAAACCCATTTCTCCCTAATTCAAAATTATAAAATATGTTTAATAACATTATCACATCAATTTTAGAGGCTTGTGAATTAAACTTAAAGTTAAACTAGTTTTTTAATGTGTTTTGCACATTCACATTGGTTCTTCTTTCTTCCTAGGCTATGTAGACCTCATTTTAGTTTTGTAAAGTGTACTTACTCACACTTTCACATTGAATTTTGTGTCCCAAGCCCTAATTGACATTTACATCATCACTAATAGGCCCCTAATAACCCATATTGTGCATCCTAAGGCTTAAATTGATCAAATACCCAAAAAGGTTGCAATTTAAACCTTATTTCCTTATCTCTTGGCATCTGAGCTGTCAAAATAGCCCTTGTGGGAACCATTCACCATACATGGTGAGTCATTCCCAGCCAGGTGGAACCCATTTTCCATGTGTGGCGAATGAGTCCCATTTGGCTCAATTTTGAACTTTAAGCAGGAAAAAACTAAAATTTGAGTTTAATATTTCTTCATGGGAGCCTGTGATGAGGTATTAATGGGTAAAATGAAAGAATTTCCTATAAATACAAGTTTTTTAACTCATTTTCACATCTCTTATCTCTCATAATTTTTTCATCCACAAATCTTTCATCTCAAGTCAAGCAACTTAGGGTTTTATCATTGTAAGATATCAAGAAAGCTTCTAAAAACATTCAAGGGTTGAATCTTCATGGTGTGCTACAAACTCTCAAGATCGATCATCATGGAAAGGTAATATATTCCATTATTTCATGTTTCATTCCATTCTTTCATCATTTTGGTTTAATTACTTAAATAGGGTATGACGAAGGCAAACCCCCATGCCCTAACATTCAACATTTATTCTTCTCTTCTTGTGTGTTTGCAGATTTAGATCCCTTAGAGGCTTGAAAGTCAATGAAGATAAATTTGGAAGGTTTCTCATGTCTCCTCTTCATTCAACAAGTCAAAGTACCAAAAAAAACTCATTTTCAGGCATGCATATCAGAATTTTGGAAGTGAAGACCTATAAGAAGTCAAAGTGCAGATTGGAAGCTTCAGAATCCACCTTTGAAAATCCAAAAATTCAAAAGTGGACTCATTCTTCATGGGTGGAAAATGAGTCTCACCCCAAGGTCAGTTTTGGGATTTTTACATTTTGTATACCCTTTTGACAAAAACAAATTTTGGCTCAGTTTACCAAAACTGGGACTAATTCGCCCAGAATGGTGAATGAGTCCCTCCAGGCCTGAAAAAAAACATCAGTAGCATTTCAAATGTAATTTCCAGTCTTCATCAAAGTTTCAGGTGCACACTTTCAATTTGATTCAATTCTGTTTAGTTTTGCATTCATTTCTAGGTGATTTTGCAATACACAATTTGTTTTCCAACATAGCATAATTCTTAGATTGTGCATCCATAATCAATCTTTTAGATGACTTAATAGAATTTTTTTCACTTCATTTAACTTAAATAACATCATACACTGTATCCTAATTTGAATTAACCCTTAGCATTTTTGGTCCTATCTCTCTCCTTTTAGCTGAAAAACCCTAGAAGAGCTAGAGAAGTACATAGGAACCAAAATTCTACAGTTCATTTTGGTGAACCTGCTTTTCAAACACTTTATTATCTGATTTTGGAGTCTTTCATCATAGATATAGCCTTGCATTAACTTTTCATTAGGATTTGCATTAGTTAATTAGCATACTAGGTTTCAAATTTTGCATTCATAAAAAAGTTCATTTTTGCTTGCATTTTTAGCATCTAAATTCATTTCAATTCTCTAAAATTCTTCCTTTTTCAATTAGTTGTGCATCATAGCACTCAAAAACCATAAAAACCCCTCAAATTTTTTTGAAAAATCTGAAAAAAAATACATACTGGGACTCATTCGCCATACTAGGCGAATCAGTCCCTTTTGACCCTTGAAACTACATTTTATAGAACTTAGAATTCTATTTTTAAGCTTATGTTTATTTCCTTAACCTACCTATATAAGTTAGTTTTATTTATGTAGCATGAATTTCACTAGATCTCACTTCAAATAGCTCATTTCATGCATTGTTCCACTTTGCATTTTACATTTTTATGTCATTTTCTGATTGATGCATAGTGTAATCAGAACATTACCTTGTTTCATATCTAAAAATTGCATTTCATTTTAAGGTATTTCATTATACTTTATTTACTTTCTCATGTTATTATGTGGTATCTTAAATCATTCCATGTTTCTACAATAGAAATTGGCTTGTATGATTCTATTTTTCATGAACATAATCTAGGACAATAAAGTAAAACATTTGATAAGTGTTTTGCATACCCTCCTAGTACTTATCGGATTTTCAAGAATATAATAACACAAGAAGATGAAAGTGTAGACAATCATGACACTCATACTTTCTCTTCTCCCAATACTTCTCCTATTAGTGATGGAGGTATTTTGGTGAAAGGAGCTACAAGCACTGTGAGTCTTGATTGTCCCTCTCCTCTTCAGCCTTTGGAAGACATTAGAAAACTAGAAGATGAAATCTTGAATACCACCTTACCTAATTTCCATAACCATGAAAATAAAACTTTTCCATCTGCTAATATCCCTCCTCGATGTCCAGAGGCTAGGTTGGTATTAGAAGAAATTTCTATTAAGAGTCATGAGAATCTTGACCCTCCCTTCCCTAATGCTCCTTCCATTTGGGATAATCTATTTGAAAACCATAGTGATCCTTCTCTTGATGCCCCACTCCCTCACTTGTGATTAAGATACTTTACACACTTCAAACATGGATGAACATATTACAAGCTCTCCTAGTTAGGCAGATAACATAGCACATGAGAATGAGACCTTAACAACATTAGACACTCAACCAACACCTTCTCATAACCATCCCCCTCTTCATAATCCAATCATTGATCATTCCCCTATTAGAGATGAAGTAATTTTGGATGAACCTAGCCTTACTTGTCAAAAACATGTGGTTTGTTGTTCTTCTAAACACTCTCCTTCTAGGGAGAATATAATGGTGCTAGAAAATGACAACAATAATCATGTCTCTTCCTTAGATAAAATGGTGATTCTCGATTGTCCTTCCTTAGAGATACATCAAACCAAGACCACTGAGGTTAAGAATGCACAATTGTCCATTTGATCCCCCTCCATCAACGAACTGCATACATACCCTGTGGGACATCCAAATAATCCCCTAATTCTTTACCCACCATCATACAAGCAACAAACTAAAAAAAAACCTCAACTCATCCTCTACCCACCTAATAATAATGTATTGCAGTAATCAAGATATAATATAGTTGCTCATACATATAACACTCACAATAATCCGCAACCACTGCAACCAACCCCAACCCCTTTACCTTTACCCAATCCACCTAGTTCTCCTCGTTACATCCCACACACAAAGGAGTATGATCTTGTTGAACAATTAAAGAATACTCCTGCAAAAATTTCCCTTTGGGATTTACTTCAGAACTCACCAAATTACCACACTATTCTTCAAACTACCTTACAAAAAATTGTAGTTCCTCCTAGTACAACTCCAAATTATGTGGAAGCTTTAATCCATAGCATGAATCTTGACATTACTTCCCATAAAGAGAACTCTTGTAGATGATCATTTTGCTCTTAATGTGAGTAGTGTGAGTCTTTTGGATAAGCTTGGAATTCATAGGTCCACCATTTGACCTGACTCTCTATCTATTAAGGGATTTGACAATGTCGAAAAGAAATTGCTCAAGGTAATCATTATGCCTCTTACCACTGGAGTGGTCACCTTGAATACACCAATCCATGTCATGCCTTATGAAAATTCATGTAATCTTATCTTAGGTAGATAGTGGATTCATGCCATGAATGGTGTGCCCTCCACTCTTCATCGCAAAATGAAATACATTTACAACAACAAAGTATACACCCTTAATGATGACCCTAAACCTTATAGTGTCTTATAACTTACCAATACCAATGAGAACCCATTGAAAAAATTAATACCAATCACACAAGTGGAACCTACACAACAAAATGAAAAACACATTGAACATCACGCCACATTATTGGATGACGATTAGGGTTCCTTGGATTTTAAGCATGACTTCATGGGTGAATACAAAATCATCCACAAAGATTCAAAAAGTGGAAAAGACACAACCATCATGACAACACCAACTTCAGAAGACCAAGTTCAAAAGCATCCACCTCAACCGCTTTAGACAAAGAAGAAAACTACACAACAACCTTTGAAAATAAAAATAATGAACAACCACCTGATCCAAAAGCCATGAAAATGCTTTATGGAAAAGGTTATGAGCTTATGAAACAACAAGGATATAGTGGAAAAGGATGTGGTGCTCGAGAAAAATGTATCTGCAACCCTATCAACCCTCTCACACAACAAAAAACTCATGGTCTCAGTTATTGTCCTTTAATAGAGATCGCCAACCCTCCACCCAACAACAACAATATCACATAACACCCTTCTAAATCATCCTCAACAACTATTGGTCTTGAACATCATCCTTCATCAAACATGCAACACATAATTACACCTTCGCTTAATGTCAATGTCATCTCGCACAACACTCATGATTTGAATTCATTAGATTTTGTATCCTCCTATAATGGAGAGAACGAAATCTCACAATCTAAATAGTCTTGTGTAAGTATGACATCCAATACTAAGAAATATGTATCTATGAAACAAATCACAAGACTGCCTTCTCCTCTTGATCAAGAGAGTATCTTATCGAGAATCATCCAAGATCACTTGATCACCCTCCCTCCCAGAACTCAAAAAAAATGTTATTCCAAGACTTCATTTTGTGCATATCATAGAGTTCATGGTCACACCACTAATGACTGCACTATTTTGAGTTGTAAAATCCAAAATTTTCAAGAGTTTGTTATGCTTCCCTATGTGGGGGCACCTAATTCCTCTAACTGCTATTGATTTTCACTCTAGCTTACATTTCATTTCAGCTCACCTTTGTCCTGCACTAAGTGGGCACAAGGGGTTTGATAGCCTTGTCCTCATATGTCACTTGTTGTTGCCTTCTTTGGCTAGTCGTTAACCTTTCATGAATACATAAGAGCAAGCTTGGGATGTAGATGAGATTCCTTAAGTTGGCTCGCATATGACATACTTCTTTCTTTCAATATGTAGCTTATTAGAACCATATGACTTGGAATAGGGATTTCTAAGTAAGCTCTTGTGTCCTCTTCTTCTATAAAGAAATTTCTCATAGTACAGGTGCTCGCAACTACTTTAAAGTGGGGGGCATACATCACCACTCACATTTTATTGCATGATTCATTTCTTCTTGTGATGCGTTCTTTTCCTAATGGATTCAGTGGGCTTGATTTCCTCCAAGAGCATGATACTTCTTTTGAAACATCCTCTCTTGGAGATGTTAAGCATAATGTCCCCAAAGATGAAACCTTGCACGAACAAAGAAAAATCCCTTTGAATATTCCTTACACTATTTTGCATTAACAATGTCTATGAGTGTCAAGCATACAAAGTTTTCCTTACCTCATGGAGCTCAAAAAAATAATTTTCCTTTGTGGCACCTTATTAAAGTTATCAGGAGGTATAACTTTGGTATGGTTGAGTGGGAAGCCCACCTAGTGGCATGACTTTTCCCCATAGCCAGCTTTGTGTTTGTAAGTGCATACCAACTAGCGTATGTATCTTACCCTTTTGGGATTTCTCACCCCGTGGACAACCAGAAGTTTTGTGGCCCCAGAGTGAGTATGTTTTGTCCTTCTCACCCCGCAGACAACCTGAAGTTTTGTGGCCCCAGAGTGAGTACATCTTTTTCACCCTATCTTTCTTTTCTTTAGTTATTGCCATTGCATGATTTTGTATCTTGGGGGCTTGGCTTAGGATCTTTGATCCTGGGGGCTTGAACACCTCCTTTGATCTATTTCATTCTTTTTCATCTGCATCTATACATTTGGATCTCTCTTGAATTAGTGTGAGTTTGAAACAAGTTCATCCTCTCACTAAAGTGGGGGCTAAATGTGTCCTAGAAAAAACTACTCTTTGCTTGACATGGGATTAATTCATGATAAATTGGGCCCTTATAAATTGAATAACATGCTTTTAATGGCGTCTTATAAAGGTGTTGTAAAGTGTCAAAGATACTTTCACGCTTTTCTAGACTTAATAAACCCATTTCTCCCTAACTCAACATTATAAAATATGTTTAATAACATTATCACATCAATTTAAGAGGCTTGTGAATTAAACTTAATATTAAAATAGTGTTGTAATGTGTCTTGCACATTCACATTAGTTCTTGTGCCTTCCTAGGCTATGTGGACCTCATTTAAGTGTTGTAAAGTGTACTTACTCACACATTCACATTGAATTTTGTGTGCCAAGCCCTAATTGACATTTACATCATCACTAATAGGACCCTAATAACCCATATTGTGCATCCTGAGGCTTAAATTGATCAAATAAGGCTGCAATTTACACCTTATTTCCTTATCTCTTGGCATCTGAGCTGTCAAAATAGCCCCTATGGGACCCATTCACCATACATGGTGAATAATTCCCATTTGACTCAATTTTGACCTTTGAGCGGGAAAAAAAGGTAAATTTGAGTTTAATATTGCTTCATGTCAACTTGTGATGAGGTATTAACGGGTAAAATGGATGAATTTCCTATAAATAGAAGTCTTTTAACTCATTTTCACATCTCTTATCTCTCATCATTTGTTCATCCACAAATATTTCATCTCAAGTCAAGAAACTTAGGGTTTTATCATTACAAGATATCAAGATAGCTTCTAAAGACATTCAAGGGATGAATCTTCATGTTGTGCTATAGACTTTCAAGATCTATCATCATGGAAAGGTAATCTATTCCATTATTGCATGTTTTATTCCATTCTTTCATCATTTTGGTTTAATTACTTAAATGGGGTTTGACCAAGGAAAACCCCCATGCCCTAGCATTCAACATTTCATCTTCTCTTCTTGTGTGTTTGTAGATTTAGATCCCTTAGAGGCATGGAAGTCATTGAATATCAAGTTGAAAGGTTTCTCAAGTCTCCTCTTCATTCAACAAGTCAAAGTACCAACAAAAACTCATTTTTTAGGCTTGTAAATCAGAATTTTGGAAGCAAACACCTGTAGGAAGTCAAAGTGCAAATCAGAAGCTTCAAAATCCTCCTTTGATAATCCAGAAATTCAAAAGTGGACTCATTTTCCATGGGTGGCGAATGAGTTCCACCCCAAGGTTAGGTTTTAGGTATGTGCAGGATCATCATGGAAAAAACAAGCCCTTAACTGGCGAAAAATTCAGAAAAAATCAGAGTTAGGAAACTTGACATAAAAATTTGAATAAGTTATCTATATTATTTCAAAAATATGTAAGAATAGAATCCATAGCAAATTGAATGTAGTTTCTAAACTACTAGGTTTTTTTTTTTTTTTTAAATCTATTTGGTGAAAATTTGAAATTTCAATGAAATAGTACTTAAATTTCAGAGAAAAAATAAGAAGTAGGTGTCTGTCTGACCATCCTAGCCACAATAAAATGATAATATTTTAGATATAATTAGAGGACTCATGTCCCGATGTGATGCATATTTTTTTGTAATTTTTTTCCAAGTAAATAATTAATTATGATTTTTTATTACAACTTTTAAAAAATATAAAAACTTGTATGTATGACCATCTTAACATGGTCAAAATTTAATGAAATTCATTTTTTTTAATCCTATAGTATGTGAAGCATAGAATGTGACACATGTTTCAGATTTAAAAAATGTGATACCGCTTGAAAGATATATATGTTTTTCAATTAGCCTATCAATCGGACTTTAGTCACAATTCAAATAGAAAATGAATAATAATTATTTATTAAAATCAAAGTAAAGCATAATTTATATTGGTGGAAAGCTAAGAATATCCTTTTAAAACCCTTTTCGTTTCATCAATTTTGGGTAAAAAAAAGTCGTCAGCCACATACCCTACACATACCCATCATATTGCCACTTTTTGGCCCATCATGATCTTGCACATACCATTTTGGATTTTTACATTTTTGGATACCCTTTTGACAAAAACGGATTTCGGCTCAGGTTACCAGAACTGGGACTGATTCGCCCAGAATGGTGAATGAGTCCTTCCAGGCCTATGAAATAACATCAACAACATTTCAAATTTAATTTCCAATCTTCATCAAAGTTCTAGGTGCACTCTTTCAATTTGATTCAATTATGTTTAGTTTTGCATTCATTTCTAGGTAATTTTGCAATACACAATGTGTTTTCCAACATAGCATAATTCTTAGATTTTGCATCCATAATTAGTCTTTTAGATCACTTAATAGCATTTTTTTCGCTTCATTTAACTTAAATAACATCATACACATCCTAATTTGAATGAACCCTTAGCATTTTTGGTCTTATCTATCTCCTTTTAGGTTAAAAACCCTAGAAGAGCTAGAGAAGTACATAGGAACCAAAAATATATGGTTCATTTAGCATGATTAAGTATTTCATAGGGATGCTCTATTTTGTTTTCTTATTTTGACTAACAATACTAATGTTTGTTTGTTTTTGAGCAAGTGCAGAAAAGGCATCTACATTTGGCACTAGAAGGAGGGTGATACTCTGTCATATTCATATGGCATATGCTGGTTTAAAAGAGTCTTGAACTCACAATATCTTTTTAGACTCATCTATTAACTTTTTTACTATGATTACATATGAATTGAAAGTCTCTGTAGGAATATAAAGTCAGTTTCTGATAAATTTCAAGGCTATGGACATTCTAACTACATGAAAATTAAAATCATTTCATATTATCTATGAGCTGTTGATTTTAATAGATAATATGAATGCTTTTTCTTTTGGTTGAAATTCTTTGGATGTTCTAACAATTTATTGAGTTTCTCTGATAGCTAATATGGAAGTTTAGCATTAGATTTCATTTTCTTGAAATTTTCTTATGCCTTTTTAGCAAATCTCTTTTGCATATATGGTCGTGCAATCATTGCATTGCTTGAGACCATGTCTTTGAGGCATTTTGTCAAAAAAATTGTGTGCCCTCTCTATGCTTCCATTTTGGCATAGGAAGAAGGGTCGTGGGAAAAGGTTGTGTTCACTAGTTTTATATCTACAATTTCATTAGCTTGAAAGTTTTAAAAATCCATTTGTTTTCTGGTTTTACAACTATAATTTGCATTAGCTTGAAAAATTTTAACAAACCATTTATTCGCCATTCAAAAAACCAATGATTTGAAAAAAGTGTATAGCTGAGACAATAAAAACATATATCATTCACTCAATTCGAAGAATTCAAGCATTCCATGTGCCATTCCAAAAGGAAACAACATGTGCATTTCCCATGCCTAGGCCTGCACATTTATCTTACACATATATTGCTTGTGTGGTGATGATACAGTACTTGCTTAAGATGTGAATTTATTCCACCAATAGTGGATTGATGGGATTTTGATTTGAATATTATATTAAATTCTCTCTATTCTTTTCAAAATATATATGTGTCTTTGAGAATATTTTGTTATCTAATAAGCAGGTGGAAGGAGTAAAAATGTTGGTAGCGATACTTTCCAAGTTTCTAGTGTCCTGAACTCTTTCCAAGGGAAATAGATTCACTAATATTGATAAAAAAATTCAGTTCTCCTAATGTCCATATCGATTTCTTGTCTAATATTCAGATAATCAATAGCTGGGGTATGTGCAGGATCATCATGGAAAAAATAGGCCCTTAAATGGAAAAAAATTCAGAAAAATCAGAGCTAGGCAACTTGAAATAGAAATTTGAATAAGTTATTTATATTATTTCAAAAATATGTAAGAATAGAATATGTAATAAATTGAATGTAGTTTCTAAACTACTAGGTTTATTTTTTTTTAAAAATCTATTTTGTGAAAATTTGAAATTTCAATTTAGTAGTACTTAAATTTCAGTGAAAAAATAAGAAGTAGGTGTCTGTCTGAACACCCTAATCGCAATAAAATGATAATATATTTTTATAATATTTTAGATATAATTAGAGGACTCATGTCCCAATGTGATGCATATTTTTTTGTAATTTTTCCAAGTAAAAATTAATTATGAATTTTTATTACAACTTTTAAAAAATATAAAAACTTGTATGTCTGACCACCTTAACTTGGTCAAAACTTCATGAAATTCAATTATTATTTTTTTAATCCTATAGTATGCAAAGAATAATGTGACGCATGTTTCAGATTCAAAAAATGTTATACCATTTGAAATCTATATATGTTTTTCAATCAGCCTATCAATCAAGAATTTAGTCGTAATTCAAATAGAAAATGAATAATAATTATGTATTAAATTCAAAGTAAAGCATAATTTTTATTGGTGGAAAGCTGAGAATCTCCTTTAAAAACCCTTTTTGTTTCATCAATTTTGGGTAAAAAAAATGTCTTCAGCCACATACCCTACACATACCCATCATATCACCACTTTTTGGCCCATCATGATCTTGCACATACCCAGTGGAGGGTTGGATTCAGAAAGAGCCGTGCAGGGAGTAGCCTGCATATAAGTGAAAAAAAGAAAAAAAAAATGACACCTCTTTCACTGTTTAGTTCCATTCATTTGTCACACGACCACAAAGTCACTAGAGGTCTCTTCTTCTTTGATCAATCTGGTAATGTGACGTTAGAGACTCTCATACCTCGCTTTTATATGGCATGCAACTCAAGCATCAAAATCTTTAATATTGTATGTTCCATTAATATTTTCATGTCATTTTGACAGGGAAGTAGTGCCAATATTGCAATCCATGCTAAGTTTGTATTTGTGAAGAACTAAACTACACATTTGAAGTTCCATATCATTTTTTATCTTTGCAAGTCATAATATGATTAATGTGTTTAAGGAGGCAGTGAATTATTAAACTTATTTCTTTTAAACCAGCGCGATCCCATCTTAGCACAATTATACATTTGGACTGTAGTCTATACCATAAGTCCTAGTGCTATCTATTTTTCTCTCTAGCTATGCATTAAGATCGATTGAACTGGCCCATGCTTCATTTATTATAATAGCTAAAATACAGTCAAGATTAAAACCATCGGTAGCTGGAATGCTTTCATTATTATCATAGCTAGATTTTTGTGTGGGGGGATTGCTTGGTGATTGATTGCAATTAGGAGGAGGCGCTTTTATTGTTGGCAGATTTTAATAGTAAAAAAATCACTGAGTGTAGATTTAATGCATTGAAAACCACAAAGTTTGAGGTTTGTTGGAGCAATATCTTTCGTAAAGTGGTTTTTTTAATTTTCTTCGCTTAAATGGCATTAATCACAGCTACAGTAAAGTCTTTATTTATGAAACAAATTTAAGACCCATTAATGTAGTCTTTGTTTATGTTCAAACTTCAAAGCTTTGGGAATATATTGATAAATGACTTGCATATCTTTAGTTTTTTTTCTTAAACATTTAATCCATGTATTTCTTTGTATTCTTATTGTAGGTGCAATATTATGGTGTAGAAAGGCAAAAAAATCTAGAAAATATCAAGCAAATTTTAGTTGAAAAAGTGGGCATTGAACTTAAAAAAGCATTTCTAAATGCTTATTGTAATAGCTTGAAATATCCATTTCCTACTTTTGCTTTCTTTTTTAGGCCAACTAGACCAATTTGGGCTTAAAATTAATCAGTGATTGTTTTTTTCAAAGTTAGTTAAAATTGAACCCTAGATACTCACTAGAATTTGGATTTTGAGGCTAAAATTGAACAAAAAATTCATACTTGTCTTTTGGTGCTCTAAAAAGAACTCATTATTGTGTTTGAGGATTTAAAAAGAACTTGTGTTTGCTTTGTCTTGCAATATTTTCTGCAATTTGTGTTATTCGAATGCATATGCACTTCTCTCATGCTTCACGATGATCTTGAGAATCTAAAGAATTTTAGTGACATTGGTTGTCTAACAAATTACCTACACATTTAAAATTTGGGTTTTAAAATTGAACAAATCATGCTAGTGTGAGAAATAGGCACTATGTGTGCTCCCTCCTTATGCTTTATGTGAACTGGGTGGTCGAACTACAAGTGTACTCCCTCACTTTTGTTACATTTAGGGGGGGCTTCCTAAGACCAATTCAAAGGAAACTCCAACTGGATTTTCACTTGGGACAGCATATAAATGGATAAGACTAAAATGTCATGTCGTCATGGTATGTAGGCCTTAGTCGTATAGTGTCTTTTAGAATGGGGTACTACTGTAAAAAGTATAATATCCCCTAGTAGGATTGATTAAAGCCTTTAGTGGCTTGTTGGATGCTCGCAAGGTGCCATGTCCCCAATTACCTTAACTAAGAACCAATTTGTATAGAAGCCAAAATCCTTACTATTTGTTGGTGCAAGAACAGTCATTCTGAAGTCGCCCCACATTTGTACTATTCAAAGTAGAAATAGAATAAACCCTTTTAATCTCTGGATTTTAAGGATTTTAATATTTGGTGGTTCTGAGAAGTGTGTGTTGTGGAGGGGAGCCAATGTCGTCAAATCTCTAGTTCTCTTTGTCTCAGTGTTTGGAGAAATCCAAGAGGGGACTCAATAAATATTTTCTTTTCTATCCTAGGGCTTGTGCAATCCGTGAGTTAGTTAAACACATTGCTTGAAATCTCAAAACTTGAAAACAAACATTCAAAAAGTTCATCAAATTTCAAACCCTTTAGAAAGAGAAAATACCCTTGAAAATTCCATCTATTACTTCTTGTCACTATGGATTCTATCCTTAGAGGCCTCTAAATATTTGTTCCTATATCACAATTTTCTCTCTCTAAATTCAAGATTAGGGAAACTATTTCCTTGATTCTCTTGATTTTCACATAATGGACCCTATGGAATGAAAAGAAATTGAGACATAGACATTCAAGTTTAAAAACTAAGCAAGAAAGTGTTGATGTGATAAAAAGAATCCATTATGCAAATATAAAAGCCAATTGAACCACACACATGTGATTGTTCAAATGATTTCCCGCAAGATCAAAATCCCAAAACCAAAGTCTATCAATCATCACAAGTGTCTTAGTCCAAGAGATCTCAAGAAACGTTAGACAATGCTTTACCAAGTCAGAGATAGGTTGCTTTATAACTTCTACAAATGTGTGTCAAAGGATAACCCAAACTTGTACTCATTCTATTATTATCAAAATCCAACTCTCTTCAAACATTTTGAGTATCTCACTTTGTAGGGTTGAAAAGTTCTTAGAAGTATAGCATGTTCTTCAATACCTAGGTCTTGTAAACAAAAGTATCTCTAGGTTCATCTAGGATCAAAATCATCACCTTCATCCATTTCAAACATCAATAAAATACCATCTCACAAACTACTTTTAGAACCTTGTAAAAATCATTCATACTAGACTTTTAGTAAATCCTTCAAAAACAAAATCAAAATCACCTTGTTTGACTAAGTGTGTGTAGATGAATCCTTCCTCATATACTTAGTTAAATTATCATCCTTATTGGAAAGTTTATTCCAAGATAACATCTAACATTTTGGGATTTATAAGTTCATTATCCAAAATCAAAACTCAAACCAAGTCCAAACCAAATCCAAAAGTCCTAAAGTCTAGTATTCCTCCAAGGGTCTTAAAAATTCAAACATCCACATCACTTATCTCTCATTTACCTCATCACCAACCATTTGATCCTTAACATCCTATATTTTCTCTTTTGTACCTAAAGTTTAGACCAATCTAAGGACTTAGAGGTTTACCTCCCATATTCTTGAAAGTTGATCCTTATTTTATGGTCCAAACTAGATCTCAACATAAGAAAAACATGGAACAAAACAAAGAAATATCCACTTCAAGTAATTTGAGTCAAATTGAAACATAATTCAACCCTAGGATATCCATCGACCTTCCACTTAATCCTCCTCAAATACCTAAAAATCCTCAAGAGGTAGGTTGCCAAGTAAAGGATGTCACCAATAATTACCAAGGAATGCCCCAAGATGAGATAACTGAGTTTTTCCAAAATCCTAAAAACCACTAGATTGTCAACACAATAATGAGACTCAATCCTACACAATGCATGTCAGCATTAGCAAAGAAAGAGGCTAAACTCCCCTCTAATTATGATGTGATCACTATTATGGAAAAACCTCTTGAGAGTATTCCATTATTATCATTCACACCATCCTTCCAAAATGTCATCCAACCCATCATACAACCTGTGACATCATCTCATGCTCCAAGTCAACCCATGATTATGAAGGGGATTTCATTGCTCCACACTCTTCAAACAAATCCTCTTATAAATAACTAATAATTGGATGCAAACACCTTCTTGGGTCTACCAAATACTATCCCTCAAGACCCAAAGCATTCATACATTCCACTCATTCTCCATGACACCAACAATTCATCCACATTTGTTGCATCACCAACTTATTATCTTGATATAGAAGTCTCTCTCCCCATGGTATCACAAGGACAAATAGATTCATTTGGAAAAATGGGAACTTTTAATGCATCATCATCACTTTTCCAAGGAAACACACCACCAATCTTCCCACCATTACCCCCTCTAACATCAACATCCACACCAATCCTTAGTTTAGGGCAACCCCCTTTGACTAACATACTGATCCAAAATCAATCAAGTCAAAACAATCATCTGATCATGCCATCGATATTGCAACAAAATCAATCACTACATCATATATAACACCCCAAAATGTGGTCTCCCAAGGACCTAACATATCAATCGCACCATCTACCACACAACCCCTTATCATCACTCACCAAGAACCTCAACAGCCAATTCAACAAAATATCATTACACCATCCCACACTATTCCAAATCCTCCACCTCCACCAACAAATTTGAACGTGGCAAATCAATATGTACATCACACTGCAAGCTACCCAACAAGCCTATAAAAAAGCACTCCAGCTGCAATTTCAAGCTCAACAAGCCACACACGCTACACAAAAAGTTGCATAATAGGCTGCCCAAGTGCAAGCACAAGATTTATTACAACAACAACAAGATGCACAAGCTGTGAAAGTGTTGCAAGCCACACAGGATGCCCAAGCTGCACAAGCTGCCCAATAAGCCCAATCTTAGGAACAAGCTCAATATCAAGCGCAACAAGCTCAAGGACAAACCTTGTTATAACAATAAGCTTATCAACAAGATTTACAACAATACCAAGCACAACAATAAGTAGCTTAGGTACAAGCCCAACAACAAGCATTGTTGAAACAAAAGTAGCAAGACCAACAACAAGCATTGTTGGCGCAACAACAACTGCAAGTATATCAACAAACATTGGTGGCACAAAAAACTTGCAGCAACCTCTCACGAACATGCAAACTACCCCACCACCTGCTCAAGCAATCAAACCACCCCAAAACACATTCATCCCACCACCTAATCCGCAAAATGATGTGCCTACACAAATCAAATTGCTCTCACAACAAGTTTTAGACCTACAATTAGGAAAAATAGCAAATACACAAGGGAATTTGTGCCCCTATCCATTTGACAGAAGCATTGTGATGGTTCTATTCCCACAAGGGTTCGAGATACCTAAATTTGACAAATATCATGGGAATGGAAACCCTAAAGATCACATCAGGGAATTTCATGTCCACTATATGGAAGTTGCATATGATGAGTCTTATTTGATGCGACTATTCCCTAAAAGTTTGGTTGGTCTAGCAATGGAGTGGTTGTCCTGCCTTCCTCTTGGAATTAAAAAGTTCCAAGAAATTATAGACTTATTCATACATAACTATTCATTCAACATAGGCATGGATGTAAGCTTGGAAGAATTATCTACCCTAAAACAAGCCAAGGGGAAAACATTTGCATCCTTCTTATAATGAGGGCGATCCAAGGCCCAACAAGAGAAAGTGGGCTATGCTAAAAGAACAAAAAATCGACACTACCATCTCCAATATTGAAGGGACCTTATCCTTTCATTTGAAAATATAATGCATAACAACATATGACCAGTTAATCCCCAAGGTGCTCAACATAAAAAGAGCCCTTATTGCACAAGGGGGAATACCTACATATCAGGATAATCATCCATCAACCAATTACAATGAAAAACCTCACACATGGGAAAAGAAAAAAAAATTCACTAATGATGGTGTCATTGATGCCAAAGTTATTATCAGTTCCCCAAGGAAAAACACAAAATCATATCAACAACCTCAATTCAATAACCAAAACAACACACTAGCCAACATGTGATCACAACAACCCAAAAATAAAGTAGTCAACAACCTGAATACTCAAGGGGGACCACTCCCAAGGAACAAGTATCCCCCTGAACGAAAATTCACACCACTTGGGGAACCAATCAATTCTATCATGCAACAACTGGTACAAGAAAATCTCATCAAAATTCCTATTTATGAAAATTATCAAGAGCCTTAGGTTAAAACACCGTGGTATAATGAGAAACATCTCTGCGATTTTCATAAAATAAAGGGACACACAATAGCCAGCTGCATGCAACTTAAAAATATGATTTAGGAGCTTATTGATGATAAAACCATAACCATCGAGCAACTCACAGGGAATCAAGATCTAAAAATATACACAAACCCGATGCTTGATCACAATAAAGGAAAAAAAAATGTTAAGGCAAAGTATAATAATGTGAACCATGTTTATGACCATGTTGTTTCATCCTTAGATGAGTGGGTCACCATTTTCAATATCAAAGGATCTAGAGATGACTATGGAGTCACCACACATGGTGGCAGAATTACCATTCCAGGATCATGAAAACCACCCAAGGCATCCACCACCAATCCAAAATCAATTACCAATGGTTATAATTTCCTCAATCAATTCAAAAGGACCCCTACTCATATTTCCATCATGGAGTTACTACAAACCTCACTCGGACATAGGGAAATCCTTAAAAAAGCACTGGCCACATCCTCCATCCCAACAGATCTTGATGCAGACCAATTCCAAGCTATGGTTGGATATCTCACTACACTGCATCTCCTAACATTCTCTAAATAGGACTTCCCAACTCAACCATCTCATAATCACACACTCCATCTTGAATTTTTAGTCCATAAGAATAAATTCAAACGATTCTTGGTGGATGAAGGTGCAGGTTTGAATATATGTACTCTTAAGCTAATAAAGAATCTAGGATTATCTGAAGATGTCATTGAAAAAGGTAAGGGTATTACTATAAGGGCATAATACGATCAAGAACGGGTGTCTCAAGGCACCATTCAGCTCCCTATTCAAGTAGGACTAGCAATCATGGAAACTACATGCCATGTCCTTGATCTTTATATACCTTATAATATCCTCCTAGGGTGTTCGTGGATCCATGGGATGCAAGTTGCGGCATCCACATTCCATCAATGTGTTAAGTTTCCTTATCAAAATCAAGAAGTCACGGTCCATGGTGATCTCAAACCATTTTATTATTGCAAAAATCTAGAGGCCAAGTACTAAAAAATCCTTCAACTCCCAATGAATGATGAGGAACCCACATCTCCATATATAGACCCATCAACCCTAGCCTCCACTTCTAAGACAAAGACACCCTCCATTTCAAACATCTCTGATCAATATAAAATTTATTATCCAAGTTAATGGGTGTGAAGACTATAAGATGAAAAATAGTTCCTTTTTAATAGGAGAGTTACCTCAATCTCCTCGATCTCATGGGAAACCCCAACCAATTAACACACCATCTCAAACATTCAAATAAGATCCCTCTAGATTCAAAAGCTGGGGGGACCTAAGTCGCGAAGTGGTAGATGAAAAGGATATATCAAGTCTGCTATACCAAGATGAAAAGCCCATACCTAATCTTCCCATAGATGATGACAACAAAGGACTACAGTTAATGCTTCACATGGGCTACAATAAGAACAAGAAACTCAAGAAAAATGACAAAGTCTTGGGTATGTGCGGGATCATCATGGAAAAACCAGGCCCTTAAGTGGCAAAAAATTTAGAAAAATTAGAGTTAGGCAACTTGACGTGAAAATTTGAATAAGTTATCTATATTATTTCAAAAATATGTAAGAATAGAATTTGTAGAAAATTGAATTTAGTTTCTAAACTACTAGGTTTATTTTTTAGAAAAAAAACTATTTGGTCAAAATTTGAATTTTCAATGCAGTAATACTTAAATTTTAGGGAAAAAATAAGAAGTAGGTGTTTATCGACCACAATAAAATGATAATATTTTTTTATAAGATTTTAGATATAAGTAGAGGACTCATGTCCCGATGTGATGCATATTTTTTGTAATTTTTTCCAAGTAAATAATTAATTATGATTTTTTATTACAACTTTTAAAAATATAAAAACTCATGTCTAACCACCTTAACTTGGTCAAAACATCATGAAATTTTTTTATTTTTTTTAATCCTCTTGTATACGAAGCATAGAATGTGACGCATGTTTTGGATTCAAAAAATGTGATACCATTTGAAAGTTATATTTTTTTTTCAATCAGCCTATCAATTAGGACTTTAGTAGTAATTAAAATAGAAAATGAATAATAATTATTTATTAAATTCAAAGTATTAAAGCATAATTTATATTTGTGGAAAGCTGAGAATCTCCTTTAAAAACTCTTTTCATTTCATTAATTTTGCGTAAAAAAAAGTCATCAGCCACATACCCTACAAATATCCATCATATTGCTACTTTTTGGCCCATCATGATCCTACACATACCCTCCTGCTAGAACCTATCATTGCTGAGAAGCACCTTTAAAATCTTGGCCTTGGGCATACCCTCCAAAGATAACCATACACGGAAAAGATGCCTCGATTAAAATAGTTAAAGCTTCCCCCTCAGTTCCTGTATCCATTACTTATCCTTTTGAGGACCTCATCACTGACCTACCCATGTTATTTGAGGATTCCTCCCTCTTTATGATCAGTACCCTATCTTTTGAGCCAAGTAACCAGACCTATGAACTAAAATTGTCTACCCCCAACTCATCAGTTATAAACAATGAGGCCCACCTATCTTAGACACATTTGAAAACGATGAGGCTCTCTTAGATTCATGGGACTATAGGACACTCTACCATGTGGAGATCATAAAGCAGGGTTTTACATTGAGCTAGACATGCATGCATACTATGGGGAAAGAATTGAATCCCTCAGTCACAAAATAGAAAATTTAAGAGTAGTATCTAGGTCTTTAAGTGAAAACCACACTGTGGCATTTTCTGACCTAAAAATAGTAAAGAAAAGGATGTATCCAGTGGTGAAATACTCTCTGAGGTGCCAAAGGATGAGGAATTTAATCTTCCCCTTAGTGATATTCATGAGGAAAAGTCAACAATCTTGGCAGAGAAATGCAATCCAGTCAATCTAGGAATCAAAGAGACACCACACATCACCTTCTACGTAGAGTCACTTTTGACCAAAGAATAAGAAGTTATGGCTGCATTTCACAGAGAATGAAAGGTAAATTTCACATGGACCTATGCTGACATTCTTGGGCTTGATCCTGAGATTGTGGTTCACCATCTAACTATCTATCTAGAGGCGAAAAAAATAAGACAAAAGCTGAGAAAGATGCATGCATAAATAGCATTACTGGTCAAACTTAAATTGCAGAAACTCCTTGATGTCAGCTTCATACTGCCAATTGATTATCTAGAGTGGGTTTCAAACCTCGTACCTATTTCTAAACCCACTAGGGGCATCCGTATCTGCACTAACTTTAGGGACCTAAACAAAGCATGCCCTAAGGATGAATTTTCTCTCCCAAATATAGACATGATTGTAGATATGACGACAGAGCATGAAATGCTATCATTGATGGACAGGTTTTCAAGGTGCAATTAGATTATGATAACTAAGGATGATCAACATAAAACAACTTTCACCTATCCATGGGGGACTTACTATTGGAACATGATGTCATTTGGGTTAAAGAACGCTGGAGCTACATACCAAAGAGCTATGACACTAATTTTCCATGACATGCTTTAAAAACCTATAGAAGACTATGTTGATGACATATTAGCCAAATCAAGGAAGTGTTGAGACCACATAGCAAAACTAAGCTCCATCTTTGATAGATGAGAAGAATACAAGGTTAGACTCAATCCAAAGAAGTGTGTCTTCGGTGTGCAATCAAGAAAGCTCCTAGGGTATATTGTATCAATGAGAGGAATCGAGATAGACCCAACAAAATTCAAAGAAATTATTGAAAGGGAAGAACCATAGACATTAAAGTAGTTAAGGGGTTTGCAAGGAAGGCTCCAATCCATTCGCCATTTCGTAGCACAGTTAGTAGATAAGGCTATCCCATATTCTCATCTACTCCACAAGGGGCTAGCATACAAGTGGGATGAGAAATGTGATTAGGCATTAAATAAAATCAAAGAATACTTGCTAACACCTCTAGTCCTCATACCACCAATCTAGAACAAACCATTGATACTCTACATATCAGCAATCGCAACAGCCCTTGGCGCTCTCTTAGCTCAACATGATGAAACAAGGAAAGAGAGGGTCATTTACTATATCAGTAGGACCATGGTGGGACATGAGATGAATTATACATGCATTGAGAAGGCTTGTCTAGTAGTAATGTTCACTACACAAAAATTTAGGCACTACATGTTGGCTCATCAAACTAAGCTCATCCCCGAAATAGATCCTCTAAAGTATCTACTCTCTAAGGCAACACTCATAGGGTGAATCGATAAGTGGGTCATGATCCTAATAGAATATGACATTGAATATGTAGAATGAAAAGCCATCAAAGGAAAGGTAATTACATATCAGCTAGTAGAGGCACCTATATATACAGAGAACTCATTGGTATCAGAATTCCTCGATGAGTCAATCTTTAATCTAAGTGCAGTGAATCATTGGAAATTATATTTTGATGGATCCTACACACAACATGGGTCAGGAACGGGATCCTTCTTCATCACACCACAAGGATATTGCATACAAAAGTCATATAAGTTGTCTTTTCCTTGCAAAAAAAACATTGCAGAGTATGAGGCTCTTGTCATAGGACTATGAATTGTAGTACAATGGAATATTATGGCACTTAAGGTCAATGGGGACTCGTAGCTAATCATCAACCAGTGTCATTCAGCCCGCTAGCCTTTGTAACTATCTTTCCTTACTGCTTTAGATGGATGGGTGCATGGGAAACAGTCTCAATCAGAACACATGTTAAGGTGTTCATCGTTGATCTCTATTAAACCATGTCCACTGCCCTTTTGGAAATATCGGTCTCACCACTAAGCATGATACATGGCCATCACCCGCTACCTTGTGTGTTTAAAATATTATGAAATAAATCAACATGGGCACGTGGGGAGTGGTCAAGATCTAGCCACGTCTCAAATCTACAACCATTGATCTTCTTTGAATGGCGCCAGTTATCTTCAGCAAGGAGACCAGGCTCACCAATGTACCAAACATGTGGTTGAATCCCATTAGCCCATGTGAATAAAATAAGAATTAAATCATCACGAGTGCACGTGGAACAACTAGGATCAACTTCTGATGATCAAATGGCTAGCATGAAATCCTAATTCTGAACATGCTGCAAAAGTTAATCTTAAAAGGGGACCATCACTAGGTAAATGAGAACTTGACCCATAAAGGACAAAGGCTAAGGATTTAATTAATTATAAAATTAAGCTTCAACCATAGGAAAATTTAGTACTGAGAAGGACTATGGTGATCGACAGACCTAAAATTAGCTTGCTAGTGAATACAACGACATCAATGGCATAAGAGGTAACTTAGACAACTAGAAATCAAGAATATATGGCAATGCAAATTTAAAATGACCAAGGGTTTTTCAAAGCTTGTAGGCCTATTTTGAAGGGTTTTAACAACATAAAAACCCTAACATAATGATGAGGAATACAACCCTAATCCAGAAACAAGGGTCTGAGCCAAATTTTGCACAATTGTAAAATGGAACCAAGAATTTTTTGAGGGGTTCCATCATAGAGTACCACCTTTATTTTTGGCTTCATTTATTGCAATGCCAACCCTTTGAAAGTAACTTGCAATTTCTTCACCTTCTTCCATTTTCAAGTTCTCATATCTACGCTTAGTTGTTAACTCCTTTGACAATTTGACTCTATCATTTCCTTCATAGATATCTTTCAACTTTTCCCAAACTTCATAAGCAATTCCTAATGAAATAAATTTTGTCAGCTCAATCTTAGATAAAGCACTATAGATTGCATGCCTTTCTTTTTCATTTTCATCATAGGCAGAAATCTCATCTCCAGAAGAAGGACCACTTGCTAGCTCAACATATTTTGTATCAAAAACTTTCCAAGTCTTGAAACCAAGAGAGATTAGGTAACCTCTCATATATACTTTCCAAGTCTTGAAACCAGGAGAGATTAGGTAACCTCTCATCTAAACTTTCCAAAAAATGTAGTCAGATCCATCAAACACAAGGATTTTCAATTTGTGTGCCATCGGATCTACCTCAAGTGGTTAAGCTCTTCTCTGAGGAACCAAAGCTCTTATACCAATTGTTGAAATTAACAAGACAACTAAGAGGGGGGTGAATCAGTTGTCACCAATCACACAAATCTCAAACAATTATTAGCTCCACATCCACTTTAATCTATTATTAAGTATGAGCATGAAGTGCAAATAACATAAAGCAATATCAACACAAGAAACACCAGGTTTACGTGAAAAACCCAATAAGGGAAAAACCATAGTGAGGATTAACTCACAATATAAGAGTAATTGCAAAACCATTTACAAAGAGGCTCACTACCTAAGGTAGGACTCACTGTCCAAATGGGAGGTTCACTACCTACAAATATAAAAAGATAGAAAGAATAATGTTACATAGAGAACACTCTCTTAGTGCAGTAGAAGATCCACAACAACAACTTGCACACATCCATAGCCTTGATCAAAGAATTGCATAGACCATTAGCTCACTACTTTCAGGAGTCTAACACATTATAGTTATCACTACCTCAACTCACTTTCACACAATTTCTCACATCTATCTTGCTTCTCACACTTGTGGCATACAATCCTTAACATCTTTCCTTGTATTTATACCATCTTCAACCTTAGAAACTTTCTCCAAGGTCAGCTACACACACTTCATTTTACAAATTCAAATTAGGTCGGCAACTCAACATTCCCGCGGTGGATGAGAATGAGAGAGAACTAAACCAACACTTAACCAGGACCCAAAATAACATCTTGGATCACTCACACACTTCCTTAATTGATACTTATCCTTCATATGACGTGTAAACACCAGGTTGGCCAAACCTAATGAAAAACACCAGTGAACTTTGAAGTACATGCTTCCACAACATGCAGACCACATAACATGGTTCACCATACATTGGAACACAACTCAGATGCCTTTGGATTCATCCACAGCTATTGTAACAACCTTCATACACATAACACTTTCCATCAATCCATCCAGACTGTATAGACACACATAATAACTTTGAAACTAGTCTTCTGGAGAACCAAACCATAATTTCCCTTGATAGAACATAGATAACACCATTACCAGCCTTCCTCCAGATCCGCAATATGTGAAATAAACCAATAGAGGACTGTGGAGAAGATACATTTCTCCCAATTCTCAGACAAACAACTCTGCCAGACCAGTTCGCAAACCAGTGAACTCAACTTTCACTCTTCATCAAACCAACAACAATAATATAGGATATATCACCCAAGGAATCCCTTAAACAACTCTTCAGATCCACAGAAGCATAGGATCAACATGGAAGAAATGTGGAGCACATACCGGAGCACATTTTGAATACACACACTGTAACTTTGTCTTCACTATTTATTAATTTTCTCAAAAGAACTTGGTAACTCATCATATCAACACACCTGCAATACCATAAATATAGCTCCATGTACTCACAACATCTCAACAGTATCTCAACTATACATGCACCACCTACAATCACTTGATTCCTTTCTTTGCAATAACCTATACTATGTTGACATCAATGGCAACATTAATGACAATACCACCATACTCATTCATACTTGCAACATAAAGAAGCCCAATTTATTAATGAAAACCTTAGATTAGTGTGAAAGTTTAATGAAACACTTTAAAACACCTTAAATAAGGCACAATTAGGTTCATTTAGCTCACAAGGGCCCAAACAAGTGTGAAAATATAATGGACGACATTTTTCAACACTACAATTTCCATCATGATAGATCATCACATCATCTCCTCTTCATTGTGCCATCACATGTTGAAATATTTTAGAATTCCTTTCAATTAGAGCTTGTGCTTCTATTGGTTCATGCTTTCCATCATTATTGATTGCAACATCTACTCTCACATGGATTGTGAGTTCATGAATTAGTTTGCTAAAATTTGGCAACATTTTATCCACCCTTTAACATAATCCATGGCTCCTACTAGAACTTTCTAGAAGTTATGTGATTTTAGTTCCCTATTGGTAGAGGCCTTGTCTACCATATTTATGCTAAATTGTGGCATAAACTATATTACTACTTCTTTTATTATTTTTACTCCCACTAATTCTACTATTGAGAAAGGTAATTTGACTATTGAGAAAGGTAAATTTTCTTTTGTTTTCCACTGTCACTGTAATTTGAATGGGGATCCCAGGAAAAGGTATGAGCCATTATCTTGTGTGTGTAAGGAAGCTAAGGTAGTGGAACAACTTCCTACAGTAATCTTGAGAGAAGGATAATGCAAAACTTTTATAGATATTTAGCAGTTATATAAACATAAATATCATGCATACTACAACACAATGATTTACATGGGGAAAACCATTTCGAGAGAAAAACCCCACTCTCCAAAGGCTTCCCAATATATTATTTAGAAATCACAAAGATTACAATATACTTGCAAAGTAAGCTTCTCATAGGAGTATCACCAACCAAAGATCTAGAGGCAACACGACCACTATCAGACTCTTAGAATAAATCACAATACACAACCGTAATACAATTCCCTCATAAAATAGGGTTTCCTTCTATGGCAAGTCAAGCTAACAAAATATTCACCGTCAGATATGAGACATAATAATGAACAGTCCAAATTTACAATAATAAAATATAAATAAATTTTTCCTTTCTACGACGCTACCCCCGAGCCCCCACTAGGGCATGCTGCCCTTGGGCCCTAGCCGATGGGATGATCCCCCCAGACCCCTCATGGGGAAGTGATCCCCCCATGCCCCCCCATCATCGTCAGATGAATGATACCCTATGTAATTGCAAGGTTGAGATACATTTTCTCAACAATGTTCCTTTAAGACAAAATGTTGAGATATGGAAGCTCTTTGAGGAGGTTGGTATAACGTCATTATTTTAGTGATGCATGGATGCAATGATGACATTACTACTAAGTTTTAAAATTCTTGGAGAGAGGATAGAGTTCAAATTGGTAGTATAGGGTTTGATGTGTCTCCCAAGTTGATAACAGCGACGATGGGTCTTTAGTACAGTGGCCTAAGGGTTTCCAAAACTAGTAATGGAAATTACTAGAGATTTATGGAAAACTTCCTTGAAGTGATGAGAAACTG
The DNA here is from genome assembly GCA_007258455.2 of Sequoia sempervirens. NCBI lineage: Eukaryota > Viridiplantae > Streptophyta > Pinopsida > Cupressales > Cupressaceae > Sequoia > Sequoia sempervirens. Next base: position 264,175,827 of record VDFB02058242.1, read on the forward strand.
GTGAGAAACTAAAATCTCTATGATAGAGAGTGCCTCCTAGTTCCTTTTGGGGTTGTTAGTGTTCATATCATGAAGTATTTCACTCTGGAAGGGCACTACACCACTGTCCATGAGTACCAAGGTTTGATCCAATGTCTTTATAATTATGTTGCTGCTATTACCCCCTTGCCAAGACATCTTGGCGGTATCCCTACTAGTTTTGTTGCCCTTTTTTCTCATGTAGAACCCCTCCCTGGCCATTCTCTAGCTATTTCTTCTAGTGTGGGTACCTCCTTTGTGAGACCTCCCACCAAAAAGTCCCTTACCGATCCTTCTAGTTTTAAACAGTCTTCAATTAAGGGCCTTGTATTAAACCCTACTATTCTAAACTAGAAAGGAAAAGAGCCTTGTGTTAACCCCATGGGTAACTTTTGGCACTAAAAGGAAATCCTGTGATATTCTTGATCCAAAAACTGCCAAAAAAGTACCCATTGAAATTAGAGATGACAAGGAGCAAGGAAATTTGGAGGATTCTAGCAATGGAAGGGATGAGAGGCGGTCAACTAGGATTGTTGGAAAGATTTCCAAAGGGAAGAAACATTGTTTTGAAGAGCCTAGGGATGAACTTGAAGATGAAACTTTACCTCCTATTAATTTGAGTAAAAAGGAGTTGTTGGTTGTGTTGGGAGAAGATCTCTCAGATGATTCTGCAAGTAGTGAATAGGATGAATAAATGGTTGGTGATGATCAAATGGTGGTCAAAGATTCAAAATATGAGGAAGAGGAAGGGATTCAAAATAGTGAGTGTGAAATTGAGGATGTGGTTAGGGAAGTCACAAAGGGATTGAATGTTCAACCTATGAAGGAAAAGAGTGGGGTGATGCAGGATGATGTTATATGCTTGGAGCCTTATGCTTCAAAAATTTGTGAGCTTCAGTAGAAAGTGGACAAGATGGATATGGACTTCAATAAGTTAATGGTAATTAATTTGGGCATGATGTGTAAGCCCGTCTTCAAGGTGGTGAGTGGGGTGACTAAGGCTAGGAAAGGCCATCATAAGCAACAAGCCTCTCAATATGTGGAGGAGAAACTTGATGTAGGTCTGACTAGATTGATGGATTAGTATTGTGGGCCTATGGATCAACTTGAGAATGAATGGAACCTTATCTTCTTTCTAAAGGAGTAATTGGGTCTGGTGATTTGTGTTTTTTTTTTTTCTTGATATTTTTAATGGGCCTACATGCCCTTTGTAAAGTTAGTTTTGGTTTTATCTTTAGGGTTATTGTTTTATGCTAGTATGTAGTTTCTGTTGTTATGTGTTGTTAGGTGTCAGACTTTCTGCGGGGTGTTGGTTGGTTCTTTGACCCCTGCTGTTTTGTTTGGTTTGTTTTGGTTGCCTCTAGGCCTCATTCTGCTCTCTGATTAGGTTCTGGAGCCCTTTCCCCTTTTTTTGTTACCAAAAGCAAATATTTTTCGCTTTAATATTGTGATTATTATTGAAATGATAAGCCTTAGCACAATAGATATAATGAAAAACTTATTTTAGTGTTCTCTAAAAACTCATAAATCCCCTTCTTTAAGGAAATTTTGTTTTAACCTAATATGTACCTAGGATTAATCATGTTGTAAGTAAATTTCAAGAGTAGTCAACCATAAATATTCTAGTTAGTAATGTTTTTGTAAGATTACAACTAATATCAAAAAGCCCTTTATTTAGAATTTTATTAAAAATTTATTTTATAGTATAGGAGTTAATTTTCAAGAGTCTCCAATTTTTAATTTAAACTCATGATTCTCATATATAGTTTTCTCTTGATTGTGAAACCTATATTGTAATTTGTTACTAATTACTAATATTCATTATTAATGAATTCTCAAGGGGGTATTTTGCAAAAGCATATGAATAGATGCTTTAGTTCTCATAAATAGACCATTCATTTATTCTACTATTTAAATAAAATTATGAATTCATAATTTAGAAATGTTGTTAAAGATTATTTTAAAATTTGATGTTCTTCTCTATCTAATTTTACTATGTGAGTTACATTTAGCAACTTTTTGATGGATAAATATCACAAGATTTTATTTCAAGTTGGTGTTGTGATCTTACTTCAATTATTTTTTATTTGAGGATGTTTTAGTCTAATTTAAAATCTAGCACTCACATATTTCTGCATGGAGCTCAAATTTATTTGATTTAATCACATTCTACTTGTATATAAATATTTTACTGTAAAATATGAATTTTCGTTCCTTGTAATATTATATCTTGAAGAAATTGATGGCCACATTGTCCCCAATTGATATATATTCAATTTATAAATAATAATATAAAGAAATTAGAGATGAATTTATACTATGTCAAATTTAATTATAAATGAATATACTAAAATTTTATAAATTCAAAGTTACTGGAAAAAAATAATAATAATTTTATGAAAGCTCTTTTTCAACATCCTTAAACAATCTTTGATATTGAATAAATTTATATAAAGTCTCATAAACAAACAAATAATTATCAAATATTCCTAAACATCAAACAATTTAATAATCAAAAATAAATTTTCACCAATAAAAATAACTTAACCATTTACCACTATTTCTTATCACAATGCCACCTTTTAAGAATATAAGGCGAATTCTTTGTTTGAGATAGTTAATGTGGTCCTTGAACGTAGCATTTTGGGCCATACATTATAAATCTCGTGAATCATCTAGTTCTCTGTTTTCTTGACGTGCACGGCCTAACATTATCTTGAGTAGTTAAACGGCCAAGAAGAAGCAAAGTATCGCAACCATTTTAGGTGCATGAACACATCTATCTGGTCTGCTTGTCTAGCTATAGCCACGCAAATGAAGAAAGAAAACTTGAAGATATCATTGCAGTCACAACATTCTCCACTTGCGCTTAGCACGAGATATTGAAACAAACGCAGAAAAGTTCGCTTTCATGACCACCAAGTATCGCTTATGGCGCAAGATGATGCTCAGCTCCATGAAGGAAAACGTAACTGAGTTGGAAACCTTCAAACTAAAATCGGAAACAACAAAAAATCGTTGTAGCCCCACATTTTTTGTACTGAAATCGGCCCATGATAGCTATTACAGACAAAATATAATATACCAACCAAAGAATCACCCATTCTGACACCCCAAGCCATTCTAATCAACTAGACAATCATGGCATTGCTCTGTGCGGCCATATTCATTTATTCAATCAACAGCATCCCAATGTGAATGTATGTGGCCTTTATTCATCGTCTTGATGTGATCATTAGTTACCCATCTATTCAAATTATACAATATATCATAACGCTTACGTTGCAGAACTTTTGTAGCTGAGAATTAAGGAAAAATAAGTTTATTTGATCTTACGACCAGAAAACAGTAAACAATTTAGTGGTTAGAAATTTACCTTTAACTCAACCTTTAGTGTTAAAAAGTAGCCCAATATGTGGCCCATTTATCTCAAACATTGTAATCGATGAAGGAGGAATCTCAAAACATAAAGAAATGTAATCCTTCACTCGTGATTTTCATGTGCTGGTATGGCCCATGATTTTGATTGCCAAGAGAAGTGAAGGGCATAAGACATGGGGCTGTCAATTCATCGACCTCCATGATAAGGTTAGTAAGCTCTTCCCACTACCCGATAATTTCTCCTAAGTCTCTATATAAAGGGAAGTTTGTGAACATGTGTTTCCACAAATAGCACTGTTTTGCGCTTTGAAGGAAAAGACAAAATGTCTGCAACAAAACTCGCATATGTTATATTTGTTATTGCACTGGTGTTTGGCGTGAGAGAGAAATGCTCGGGCACAATAGCAGCCACGACCAAATCACTTCTACCCACCTCTTTCACTCATAAATCTGACGGCAATTCGAACATTGTGGACGTGAGATCGTTCGGCGCCAAGGGCAATGGAGTGGCGAATGATACTATGGTTATCTTTCTTACTGGTTTTTTCAACTAGTTTACAAACATCTATATATCTCTTCCGTTCTGTGTTTTCTAATATTTAGCAATATTTTATGTGTCAGAGAATTAATCTCACCGTACTCGAACACAGTTGGTGTTAAAACCCTACACTTCTTAACAGAAATGTGTTGTTCGTAATGTGGTTAAAACAGGCATTTAAGGGAGCATGGAGAGCCGCCTGCGCTAATGAGTCCAGTACACTGCACATTCCAGCTAATTACAGTTTTCTAGCTGGTCCCATTATCTTCTCCGGGCCCTGCAATTCAAGTATCGTCTTAAAGGTATAAGACTTCTTTTCCATGATATATTTCAGCTCATGTATGTTAGTAGTTGACTGACCAACCCAAACTATGGTTTACTATCCCTCGCTACGATAGGTTGATGGGAATATAGTTGCACACCTGAATCCGCGGACGCGGGCATCCAGAACATTAGACTGGATAAATTTCTCCAAGCTCCGCGGGATTACCGTAATCGGCAACGGTGTTATAGACGGACAAGGGGCGGCCTGGTGGAAGCTTTCCGAATTCATTTATGAGGTGAACTGGTGCATTTA
>VDFB02058242.1:264180440-264231281 GCA_007258455.2 Sequoia sempervirens
TTTGGTTGATGGATGATACTAACATTGCACCATATGAGGATTATTGTACACTAACAGGATCGAGTGAGTTGCACTCTTTCCTTAGCTCAAATGCAGGTTCATGGAGTATCGATACACGTAAGATGGCATGCTTTTGTTCTTCATGTACAATACAAGCCTTGAATGATTGTGACTTAGGGGAGTGGGTTGACAAATGGTTGACAAGTTATCTTAGCCCACTTCACACGTATCGCCCTCTGATGGCATTGGAACTAACACGGATGGAATCATCGGTCAACTTTGACCATGTATCGGATCTAGTTCAACCAGGTAATATATCTACTTGCTTAGTATTTGAAATTCCATATTGTTATCTTACTTTTTACTATATTCATAATGTTGACTAATTTCAAGAGATATGTCGCACATATAAATGTAGGGCATGTTTATGCAGTTCTTGCAGATGAAGACAACGAAGAGGGTACAGACTATTACTTGTGTCGTTGTGTTGAGGCAAAAAAGAAATTGGAAGCCCCAATTATAGATGGAGAAAACATTAAATACCCAATAGGCTCAGTTGTTGTTACTGGAACGTGGCTGAGAAGGTACCCACATAAGAGTGTTAAACATTGGTTGTTTAAGGAATTTGACACGCATCGTAAGATTCTTCATTACTCAAACCTTGTCGTGGCATCCAATGTTATTTTGACCAAATATGGGGGTAGACCTTTGAAAAAGACCTTGTGGAAGGTTCATGAGTCTGACCATGAGGCAATACTTGACATAATAAAGAGTAGAGAAGATCCAGATGGTTCATTGGATTAATTTATAAGTATATGCACAACGGTTCTTATTAATTTATACTTGTATCCACGTCAATTTGGTTGATGCCAATGCTATCATCTTATTTTACTTTGTGTATCTGTATGTAACCAGACAAACATTGATTGGTGTCCCCTTGCATAAAATGCAGATTTATGAGCCATCCAAGAGAATCTCAAGCAGAAAAGCAATGCAACATCCTTATTTTGATGATCTTGACAAATCTCAATTATGATTTTAAGCCATTACAAAAATGTGTGTGAAACTTGATGAGGCAATTTCAAGATATTCATTTGAATTTAACCTTATCATGACCACCTATGACATAGACATTATAAGAGCATCTCGAATTTCAATAAATTCTATTCATGAGAGGTGTTATGTGCAATAGGGATCTTGGAACTCCCAGTGAAGATGTATGACCAAAACTGACTAAGTTGAGAGACTGCCATGCCTATCTGTAAGTGTCTTCCATCTATTTTGGATGAGCTATTTCTTTTTATTCTTTTCCTTTGCGTATCTGTAACTAAACTAGTAAAAATTGATTTAGGCCTTGTCCTTTGTAGATTAAGATAATACAGAGAATTAGGTTTCTTTTGAGTCCATCTAGAAGAAAATCCATTGAGTTTTTCCACTATTAGAGCACATTTTCTGAAATTCAGTTTGGAACCTTCAATTTGAGGTTTTGAGAGTCAAGTAAAGAAATAAAGCATACTCCATTGAATTAGGCTTGTAGATCAGTGGTGTAGGGTTATAGTAGGGTGTTTATGGTGTAGGAGCACCAAGGACAATTAGGACCACAAGGTGGTCAAGTGGTAAATTTTGATTTGTAGTCCATGAAGAATGTTGTAATAAGGTCACAAGCACCATTAGGAAGTGTTTTAAGTCAATCTGGGTTGGTAGGATATGAGGTTGCAATGTCATGTTAGCATGTTGTCAATTTGGTGTAATAAAGCCTCGAATGGCTTAAATGTGAAAATCTATGTAAATTCATAATGTAAGGGTCAAGATGATGTAATGAGGCCATCATAAGGTCACTAGTTTAGGTATGGAGTCATTGTAATTACTATTTTAAGTCCATTCAAGGCTCATTATTCAATATAGAAAGTTTGGTTAATGTTTGATTCAGAGTTTTCAACGCTTTATTTCTGATTTTTCATTGTATTCCCTGATTTTACTATATTTTCAGAGTTTCTTTCACCTGTACGAAGCCGTACATTCTTAGATATCTCTCATTTTCATGTTATTTGGATGATCCATGGATGTTTTTACAATTCTCTTTAAGGAATTGGTCTTTTAGTTGTTCAGTGGTGAATTGGAAGACTATAGTGCTAACCTTATGGAAGTTGGATTAGATATATGAACCTGAGTTGGTTTCTTGGTTCTTAAGTTTGAATTTGTATTCCTCCACCCTACTCTGCATCAGTTGATATGCCTTCAAAAATGCCTTGTGAATGTTGTATGTTGTTGGCAATCATACTTTTGAAAAAATACCAAAAGGCTCTATTTTCTAACGTTTTTATCTCTTTAGAAGCAAAGAAGTTGGGACAACAGGCATGTGTTCCAAAATAAGTGTATATGAAAATGATATATATTTTTAATGGTGAAAATGGGTACCCTAAAATGTATTTATCCTATAAAAATTTATTGTATTTTGTATGTTACACATGATTTAGTGTTTTAGCACTTACAAGCAAATTTGATCTTCTAGTGCAAGAAATTATGAAATATGATTAACCAGTGTTGTAAGAAGGTGTTTTAGCTTTGTTCATGTCAAAATAAAGATGAATAAAGTGTACCAAGGTCTGGTAAAAGCTTGGAAGAAAGATTTGAAGGTTAGGTGTCTTTTTGCCTTGTAAAAAGTTGCAAAGTCGTGCAACTTTCATTCTCTAACTCGTATGACCAAACAGACTGTTCCAACGCATCTGAATAGGCATGTTTACACTAGGAATGGTCCTCTTTCATACCCAAACACGCAGAATCGCTTCGAGCTACGTTCAACCGGATCGATCCCTTAAGGGTCCAAAGGGCAAAATGGCTGCAAACTTCAGCATGAGGTTACTCGGACACCGTGATGCTTATAAACTTCTCATCTGATCCTATTTGATCATGTTGGGCCCCTCTACAATAACCTCTCTCAATTTTTGTTATCTCAGAATGGTTTTCCCATAGTCTCTAGTTTTTAGTTGATGGAAAAAGTGTCAAATGGAAGCAGTGGAAAGTTGCAAAGTGGTGAAACTTTCATTCTGCAACTTGTGTGACCAAATGGACTATTCCAACATGTCTGAATAAGAATTTTTACACTAGGAATGGTCCTCTTTTGCACCCAAACACGCAGAATCGCTCCGAGCTATGTTCAACCGGATCGATCCCTTAAGGGTCCAAAGGGAAAAATGGTTGTAAACTTCAGCATGAGGTTACTTAGACACTGTGACCCTTAAAAATTTCTCATCTAATCCTATGGGATCGTGTTAGGCCCCTCTACAATAACCTTTCTCGGTTTTCATTATCTCAGAGTGTTTTTCCCGTAGTCTCTAGTTTTCAGTTGATGGAAAAAGTGTCAAATGGAAGCAATGGAAAGTTGCAAAATGGTGCAATTTTTCGTTCTGCAACTTGTGTGACTAAATGGACTGTTCCAACATGTTTGAATAGAAATTTTTATGCTAGACATGGTACTCTTTCACACCCAAACACGCGGAATCGCTCTGAGCTACGTTCAATCGGATCGATCCCTTAAGGGTCCAAAGGGCAAAATGGCTACAAACTTCAGCATGAGGTTACTCAGACACCATGATGCTTATAAACTTCTTGTCTAATCCTATGAGATTGTGTTGGGCCCCTCTACAATAACCTCTCTCGGTTTTCGTTATCTCCGAGTGGTTTCCCGTAGTCTCAGTTTTCAGTTGATGGAAAAAGTGTCAAATGGAAGCAATGGAAAGTTGCAAAGTGGTCCAATTTTCATTCTGCAACTCATATGACCAACAGACTATTCCAACATGTCTGAATAGAAATTTTTACGCTAGACATGGTACTCTTTCACACCCAAACACCGCAGAATCACTCGAGCTACGTTCAATTGGATCGATCCCTTAAGGGTCCAGAGGGAAAAATGACTACAAACTTCAGCATGAGGTTACTCAGACATCGTGATGCTTATTTACTTCTTGTCTGATCCTATGAGATCATGTTGGGCCCCTCTACAATAACCTCTCTCAGTTTTCGTTATCTCGGAGTGGTTTTCTCGTGGTGTCCAATTTTCAGTTGATGCAAAAAGTGTCAAATGGAAGCAGTGGAAGTTGCAAAGTGGTGCAATTTTTATTCTGCAACTCGTGTGACCAAATAGACTATTCCAACACGTTCAAATTGGCATGTTTATGCTAGGCATAGTCTTATTTCACACCCAAACATGCAGAATCACTATGAGCTACGCTCAACCGAATCGACCCCTTAAGGGTCCAAAAGGAAAAATGGCTGCAAACTTCAGCATGAGGTTACTTGGACACCATGATGCTTATAAACTTCTCGTCTAATCCTATGAGATCATGTTGGGTCCCTCTAAAATAACCTCTCTCAGTTTTTGTTATCTCAGAGTGGTTTTTCCGTGGTGTCCAATTTTTAGTTGATGCAAAAAGTGTCAAATGGAAGCAGTGAAAAGTTGCAAAGTGGTGCAATTTTCATTTTGCAACTCGTGTGACCAAACAGACTATTCCAACATGTTCAAATTGGCATGTTTACGCTAGGCATGGTCCTCTTTCACACCCAAACATGCAAAATCGCTCTAAGCTATGTTCAACCGGATCGATCCCTTAAGGGTCCAAAGGGAAAAATGTCTGCAAACTTCAACATGAGGTTACTCGGACACCATGACGTTTATAAAAAAAAATTTCTGATCCTATGGGATCGTGTTGGGCCTGTCTACAATAACCTCTCTCGGTTTTCATTATCTCGGAGTGGTTTTCCCCTGGTGTCTAATTTTCAGTTGATGGAAAAAGTGTCAAATGTAAGTAGTGGAAAGTTGCAAGGTGGTGCAATTTTTTTTTCTGTAACTCATGTGACCAAATGGACTGTTCCAACGCATCCGAGTAGGCATGTTTATGCTAGGCATGGTCCTCTTTCACACCCAAACACGCAGAATTTCTCTGAGCTATATTCAACCGGATCGATCCCTTAAGGGTTTGAGTGTAGTATGTTGAAATAGGCCATTCCTCCTATTGTTCAGGTTGTGTCTTGGTGATATGGGCCTGATGTAACTTGAATTGTGGTAGCCTGATATATAGAGTCTATTGATGCTAGGGTTCAATTTGTATGATTTTGAAAAAAGAAGCCAACTGAGTAGAGTTACCAACTGAGTAGAGTTATCAACATTATTCGTAAATCATAATAAATTTTTTAGTACACTAGCCATTTTGATGCCTTCTTGTAGTCTCAAACATTATTTTGTATCATTGTTACATCGGTTTTTGAAGTGGAAACTTAATATAGCTCCATAATACAAAATCTGGTTCAAGCTGATTTTCATGTGAAAAAAATGTGAATCAAATCACGTTGATGTGAAAAAAAACAATGAGGCCATAACTTGTGGTGCAGGAACACCTAGGTCATGTAATGCCTTCAAAAGGCTAAGTTGTCAAAAATTTATTTAAGTCCATGTAATTCCAAAATTAAATGTAATCAAGGCATGAAAAAGCACAAAGTGTAATATTGTCAAAATGCTAAATATGTAAAAGAGAGAAAAAGAAAGAATGTGAAGAGACAAAACAAGAAAATCAAGAAAATCAAGGAAGAGGACGAGTCATAGGTTGTTCAAGGAAGATGAAGAGGTAGTTGATGGTTGGAAACTTCTTTAAAGCATTGTAAAGGCCGAGAAAAGAGATCATTGTATTCTGGAAGAATTAAATTAACAAAGAGTTCCCTATTTTAGCTTATTTTCTGTGTTTTTTCAATTGTTTCTTAATTTGTACGGATTGTGCAAGAGTTTAGGGTTCAAATTTAGATTTTTTCTATTAGGTTGGGGAATCACCATTTTTTTCATCCATTTGGGAAGGAATCCATTAAATTTAATGTTTGTTTGAGCATTCTTCTTATGGCTCAGTCTGAAATCCTGTGCATTGAGTTTTGAGTCTTATAAGGCATTTCCACACTACTCCACCAATGTAGATCAGGTAGATTGGTGGAGTAGGTTAGGGATAGGTTATTTTTTATGTTTTGATGTTTGTGAGTGGAGGAAAAAGTAAGAATACCTTGAAGGAGCTGCTGCTACACAGGAAATTCTGAGTTTTCCAGTCAAAATGAACAGTTTCTAGCATGATAGTGGAGAAATAAAAAGTGCATGGGTTAGAAGATGTTTCCAAATGCATTTTCAGATGTATTTTGACATGTTCCAATGGTTGTATGGAGGTTTTGAGGTTTGCATGTAGCCTATACAGGAAACCCTCATTGATTTTTGAGTTTTTCACCCTATAAACAAGGGTTTGTCAATATACTGTAAAAAAGAGTCTTTTAATCCCTGAAAATGGATAAATTGGGAGTTTTGTGTTATGTCTAATGATACTTTTTAGGTTTTAAGTGTTTTGGGAATGTTTGAAGGGGGTCTTCTTTGAAAATCGGGCCTATTTTAGTAGCCTTTTTTATAGCGCTTAGACTAAAAACTGCTTATTTCTTCAATATAAGTTATTCTGAGTTTTTGATATGAGGACATGGGCATTAAGAGGTCTCTAAAAGTGTTTTGGATCTTGGGTTTTGAAACACGTGTGTTTGGTTTACCCGATTTAGGGCATGAATGTCTCATTGAGAAGTAGTGCCGTGACTGCTCAGAGAATATAAGTCTGACCTAACAGTGATCGGTGAGTTGATTTTGAGATAATGTTGTCTAAGTGATGGTGTCAGGAATGTATCAAGTCTTGGACAAGGTTTAGAAGTGAGATATGTTGTTTTGACAGTTGGACAGTGAGGAGACTTGGTGTAAAATAATACATGAAATTGTAAGTTCAGTCAGAACAAAGTTAAAAGAGAGCAAGTTCCTGATTTGTATCAGTTGTAATAATGATGTTCACAGTGCTTGATGGTCTGGTAAAAGTCTGAAAGCCAATTGTAATGATGGATTGACTATTTGGGACAAGTTGAATGAATTGATTGAATGGAAGAGTGCCTTGTTGAAAATGGTGTTTTTTAAATGCATGTTGATCTAATTGATTGAATCAAAGTTTTCTAAAATGGTTTTTTGCTTTGAATGAGTCAATTGGAATACAAATTTTTGGAAGGATGAATGATGAATGATAAGAGAATTTGAGTGGATGAAAAGTAGATTTCTGATGAAATGTTGAAATTTTGTTTGATCTTCTCCAAGATGAGTTTGGGACAAGAGTCCCCTGAGTTGTTGATTGGTTTGGCAATCTTTGTATTACATCAGCTTGTTGCTTACTATTATGCTATGATAGATTTTTTGTAAGCATCCATAGCTTGTTTAAGCACTATTTTAGGCTTTTAGCCATAGCGACAAGGCAATGAACTGTTTGATAAAATGCTTTGATAGATATGTATGAAAAATGTGTTAGCATAGACAAGGCAGTGAACTCTTTGAAAAAATGCCTCAAAGAAATGTGGTCTCATGGTATGGAATGGCATGATGAATGCCATGACAAACAAATTGTTGTGTCATTGCATTCCATCACCATTGAGACCACACTTTGAAACGCTCAAACAGCTTGCCTTATTATATAATACTTATATTATTTTGATAGATTTTTTCCAAGCATCCATAGCTTGTTCTAAAGCACTTGTTTTAGGCTTTCAACCATAGCAACAAGGCAACACTTGAACTATTTGAAAAATGCTTTGGTAGACATGTATGAAAAATGTGGTAGTATAGACAAGGCAATGAACTATTTGAAAAAAAGCCTCAAAGAAATGTGGTCTCATAGAATTCCATGACAAGCAAATGCAATTGACACTCCTAGTTATTAGTTATGCAATGTGAAGTAATTGCATAACTAATTAGGTTGACTTTGTAAAAACTATATTGTAATTGAAATTTTGTCATCTATCAATCTAGTTATTAGTTATGAAATGTGAAGCAATTCTTTGAGTTTGAAAGATGTGCAATGCAATGTAATCAAGCGTTATGAATATAAACTACAAAAATCTAATTTTACTAAGTTACCGGTTCGTTTGGGTTGGTAATACAAAAACATATAAAATCAGAAATATATACATATTTGCAGAGTAATCAAGTTGAATACACCACCATATTAATAGTCAAATAACATAGCAAAAATACACCACCACTTTCATAGTGAAATATTAAAATATTGGTGATCTACTCGAATGTCATGATACAAAATTATAAATTAAAGTTCAAACATAAAAATGTCAAGTGTTTACAATCAGCCATTATTGATCATTGATCAATCTGAAAAGTGTGAACATTTTTCTTGTGGAAGGCAAACAAGAAAATAGTGTTACATAATTATTTACATTGTGAAAGAGCCAAAACCTTTTTCTTGCAGATCGTAGAAGAATCTTAGTGATTTTTTGGGTGTCCTTTCCTTGGAATGGAACTATCCTGAGCCATGAATGATTGACCAGGAAATGTGAGAAAGAAATAAGATAAATCACATGCAACTTGTTGCAATTTCTTTCCTTGGGAAAAAGGGTAAAGTTTTCTTTTCAAGGAGAATATCCTTTAGAGTTTGAACGTGCATTGATAATTTTCAAGATAGACTTAGCCAAATATGTCATCTAGGTTTGAAGCTTTTAGGTAAAATGTTTGCTTCTTAAAATTTTGTTCAAAATTCAAGATGCAGGCTCTCCTCCCTTAGGGAAGAGAAGGCCTATCAAACCTAACACTCTTATGCAACACTTCTTAAGTTCTTGTTGATTTAGTACTAGATGCGAAGTTTCAAAATAGGCATGGTTATATAAATTCTCATCTCACGACTATCATTGCATCAAATTAAGAATTTTCAATCCTTTATGGTCTAGAAAAGAGAAGTATGGAGTAGTGTTCCAATGCTAAAGTCTTATTGTGAATCTCTTTGCTATGAGTGGTTCAAAAATGAGGAATCTGTCTTCTGCACCAAATGAGAAATATTCACAATATGTGCTAGGAAGGAATATAAGTCCATAAGATCGAGTATGCAAGAACTAAGAATTGCAAAATTGGCTTACATTTGACTTCAAACACATAAATTTTCACACTTTTCGATGTTCACACGTAATTCAAAAAGTATATGTGTGTAAGTTGTAAAGTATACACTTGAATACACGTAACTCATATCTATTGAACCATGAATTTATAATTTGTAAATATGGACACCATCGATAAAAAAGATTTGTATTAAGAAAATAGCCATGTACGCATACATCAATATATGTCGATATAAGTATAAAATATAGTTACAAAATAGCCATATAGGCTTACGAGAACCATATAGGCATACAATGTCAAATATATCCAACACAAAATATGTACAAAATTTCCATGTAGGCATACAACAAAGGGCTCTGTGCATTCAAAATTCATTTCTCTCCATGCTCGGTTCAAATACAATTTTCTTTCCCTTTGTTGGGCGATCCGATGGCGATAATTTGGTCACCTGTTTCTGCTGTGCTCAAGGAGTGCTCCTGTTGCTCCTCCTAGTGTTTAGCTCCTGGTGAAGTTTCAATTGTTACAATAAGAAGTAAAGACATTAATATATAGAAATTACATTATAAAAATTAATATATTTAACAAAATAATCACTTACAGCCATCTCACGATCACTCTCCTCGATGGAAATATTTGCACACCAATGCTCAGGCGTCTCAAGCCCTGTATAAACCATCCAAATAGGAATTAAACTACGAATCAATAATGGTTTGATTTTTCACTAGAACTAGTTCATCTATAAGAATGAATGTAAATTGAAATTTAGTAATTTGCCTCATACCTCCCCTATCAAAGCCATCAAGGATTGTATAGCGGAGGAAACACCAATATCCATTGCCCTCGTAATGTTTGGCGGTGTTTCTGTCACCAACATCTGAAAATAAAACAACAAATTATTCAATCACAAAAAAGTTACAATAGTGATCCATGTGATGACTTATAATGTATGAGATCTAATGAACAAAATTTTGAGTACAAGTATTAAACAGATATATTTCTGATTATTAGTTATCGAATTTGAAGTAATGCTTTGAGTTTGAATGATGTGTAATGCAACGTAACCAACAATATGAATATAAACTACACAAATCTATTAAACTTAGAATTCATTACTTAAGTTCTCTTTAAATTCTATATTACCTCCGTGAGCGTTTGATCAAATCTACTGGCACTCGGAGGTGTTTCCTTGAAACCTCCAATAGTACCCTATTCAACATCCAAAATCACATATTAAAATACCATTTGTAAAACAATGCTATTAACACATGTAATAAATTTATAATTGTTTACTAACTTGACATACCCCACCGATAGGTGTACTGCAAAAATAAGTAGGTGGATGACTGGTGTGTCCAGTCTCTACATTGTGACCCTGCAATTTTATTAAAATAGTAAAACTAAACTAGTTAATCTTGCATTTCACAATTGAAATTTAATAAATTAAATTCAATGAACATGCTGAATTTTACCTGAGTGTCAATGCCATATGCATCATGCAAAATGTCATCTGTCCTCTCCATCCCCGTAGATGCATACGGATTAGGCTGTGTAGTAGCATATGGATCTTGCGTAGCACCCTCTTGAGTGCTAGTAGGGTCATACGAAAAAGTTGCCCTGCAAGATTGACACACATGGGTTCAAAGGCCACCACCTGAAGACTTCCCTGGATGACACTGTACAATAGGGCTAGTGTGATGGATGACACTCTGGGTCAAAGTTGTGATCGCCTGCAATGTCTTTATGTCGGCACTCTCCTTCGCAATGGCAGGCATCACAATCTACTCACGAGGCGGCCTAGTGAGAGGTCGTCTCCCTTGCCGCGTAGGATCTAGCTATGCATTGGGCCTATCCTGAGCTGACCCCCCACCTCTCCCCTAGAACTCCCTCATATTAAAATAATTTGGGATTTGGTTCAATACAAACTCACTGTATAGTTTCCTAAGAAAATAGTGGGGGACTTCACAATTATTGCACGGTGGGTAGTCAAAGACCATATACCATCTTTCATAAAAATGGTTCTTAATCTCTTGGTGGTGGCACCAATGAATAGGAAACCTATTTGCATTGAGGGTAAGATTTTGATTTGTTTTAGGGTCAGTGAATAGAGAGCACAAATCACCTTTAGTAATTTTTAAATCTTTTACTTGTTTATATGATAATTTGTCTGCATAATATGCCCTGGCTGTCTGCCTCCTATCTTGCCATCCAGATATTTGTTGGGTGATTGCATCTACATTTTTTAACATGTCTTTCAATGAATTTTCTAGAACCATTCTTTCTGTGGTTGAAGCATTTGGATCACTCAACCTACTTATAAGATCCTCAAGTTGTTTTCTATTGTTCTCAGTTTCACTCCTCAAATTTTCTTGAGTGCCAGGAGGGAATTAAGAGAATGGTGGGGGAGGTTGATTTTGTTTTGAGGTTGATTTTGTTGAGGATTTACCTCCGCTTCTTGTTGAGGATTTGTAGGATTTCCTACAAATTTAAAAAAAAACAATCAAATCTAACCTAAAACAAACAAAATCAATTTCAAACTAACAAATTCAAAACAAATATCAAACAATACTTACCTCCCGCATCTCTTCGTTGTCGTGGCACCATATTTACAAACAAAATCCAACTATTCTTGATGAAATTAGCAGAAATCCTTCCTCCTAGAACACGAGCGCAAAAGTGAGGATTTTTGGCCACGGGCAGAGCTGAGAAACAGTAAAGAGCAAATGATACACATTTGACTTCTTTTTTTCTTTTAAAATCACATAACGCGCTCGCGTTATAACGCGAGCGCGTTATGTATTTCCAAAAAAAAATTCCATTTGGCCACAAAAGTGCGACCAACTTCATGCACCCGCCCCCCACAAGGTCCATTATGTGTAAATCAAGGAAATCAAGACAATAGTTACCTAATGTTGATTTTAGTGAGAGAAAATTGAGATATAAATTCAAATGCTTAGAATCCTTTAAGGATGAAATCCCTAGGGAAAGCAATAGCACTAAGATTTCTTCAAAGGTATTTGATTCCTCTAAAGGGTTTGAGATTTGATGATCATGGTTGAATGTTTTTTTTCCAATGTTTTAGATCCAAGCAAAGTGTTTTGATTCCAAAATGATGCACAACCCTAGGATAGAAAGAGACAATATTTATTGAATTCCCACTTGGATAAATCCAGTTGTGCCTATTCTTGGAAGATGATTAGAAGCTTGAACACACTAGCTTCCCTCCACATCACTCATTTCTATGGGTCAGCCAAGCTTCAGTTCTCATGAATCTCCCATGATGAACTTTTCATCCCTACCAAAAACTGCAAAAATGTGGGATGACTTTAGAACGACCATTCTTGCACCAAAAAATAGTAAATATTTTGACCTCTAAAAAATTGGTTCTTAGTCAGGGTGATTAGGTACATGGAACCTTGCGAGCATCTAGCAAGCCACTAAAGGCTTTAATCGATCCTACTAGGGGCACTTATACTTTTTAAGGTAGTGCCCCGTTCTAAAAGACACTGTATGGCTATGGCCTACATACCATGAGGAAATTATAGTTTAGTCTTATCCATTTGTATACTAGCCCAAGTGAAAAACCAGTTGGAGTCACCTTCGAATTGGTCTTAGGCAGGCCCCTCTAAAGGTAAACAAAAGCGAGGAAGAACATCTGTAGTTCTATCAATCTTTGTTTTCGTGAACAAAGAGAGAACACACGCCATATACCTAACTCACACTAGCAAGATTTTATTTATTTTAAGAAGCCCTAATTGAAGTGTGGAGGAAATCTTTTATACAACTTAATATCACCAAAATACTTTTGATTCTCAAATCACCATGAAGCGCGAGAGAAGTGCATACGCCTTTTAAATGATATTACTTTGTAAAAGAGATTACAAAACACAAAAAAAACATGTTCATTTTAACTTCAAAAGCAATAATGGATTCTTTTTAAGCACCAAGATGAAGTGTGAAGTTTGCTTGTTCAATTTTTAGATTCCAAAACCAGCTCTAGTAAGTTCCTAAACTTATTTTTAATCCCTTTAATTGTTCTTTTTAAAACCCAAATGAAATGTATTGAGTCCTGAAACTGAAAGTAACAAAATCCTTAGGATGGAATTATAAGTGCTTCCAAAGTGTTCAAAAACAGTTGTTACAATAGAAAGAGAATGTCATAAGAAATGTTCTTCTTGCTTCCTCCTTTTCCCCTTGATCATGTCAACCTACAAAAACTAGTTAAACTACAAAAAATAGAGCCACAAACAAGTTAGAAGGAAAAGGTGATCAAAATAAAAAGCACATGTTGAATTAAAACTAAAAAGTTGACTTTTACCCCACCCCAGTGGTGCAATCCATAAAGTCTTCATAGTTTGAAGAGGTCCAGCGGTGCTCTGGTGAAACTAGCATCACTTTGTGGAGAAACAGAGACCACAATTGCGTCATTGTTTCACCCAGCAGCGCACTTTGGAGTTTGACTGGTTCGACTCGCTGGTTCATCATTGTAGCGTCGCATTTTGAACAAAAGTAGTGTCGCAATATAGCGATGTTGGAATGATAGCATCATTGTTTGAATTTTGCAATGTCGTTGTTTCTTTTAGACACAAAAAATTTGAAAAACAATAGAATTTTGGTCAAAAAACATGTTAATTTCTCAAGATTCACCCTCCTTTTATCACCAAAAATGTGAATGGTAGCTCTAGACCTGCACAAACATGAACAAAAAACACAATGCTAGTCAATTATAAAAATTTAAACTAGCATTCCCCATGAGATTCATTTGAAGCATAATGAACAAGAAATAAAGTAAAGAAATAAAGTAAAAGCAATCTAAATCCTATTCCAATGCTCAAACCCTCAATCCCATGGGGGAATTGGTGCTATTTTGATGTGAAAAATAGACCTTTCCCAATTCCTTGCAAGCTTTGATGATGATCAATGGTGCTTGATAAAATTTTCAATAACCTAGCTATGGTGATGAAAAGCTATGAAAACTTGAATGATATGTTAATGAATTTGATCAAAACCTATAGATAAGGACACTGTATAAAGTTGTGTATCCAAAATCAATATGAGAGCTCTCCATTTATAGGAAAGAAGGATGGAGGAATGAAATATATGAATAATGTGGGACTAAACATAAGCCAATGGCATTGTGTCACTTGTCAAAATTCTAGTGGAGAGAGGTGGAGCACATTTTGATCAATGTGTAAATAAATGCAATTAGGTGGAAATTTGAAATTTGAAAGTTGGCTTGTGGAGGAAGATGTGGAAGAGGAGTTAATGCCACTTGGCTCAAGAAAAAAGGACCTGTAAGAGATATAAATGCCATGTTGGAGGACAAGACCTTTTCAGAGGGAGATTTCAAAATGAGGGAATATTCCAACTTGATGCCCTTTTGAATGAAAATAGAAGAATTTATAAATCAATTAAATTGATTTAGTTGTGCAAGTTGCAACATCTAGAGGATTTAATGGATTAGAGTAAGATTTAATCAGGATTTGATTAACTTAGATGGAAATTAGCTGATTTTACACATTGACTTAGATTTTTTGTAATTATTTAAATCAAAATGAGAGGAATATGAATATTAGATTTAATTAAATAAAGTTTGTGTAGACACGTAAAATATACTAATTGACATTGTGCATCTGATCTCGACTACTAACATTGTTTCATCCTGAATCATCCTTCTGTCTAAACATTTAATTGAGTTCCCCTATTTGATTAAATTCATCAATTTCCTTCCCTTAATTAAATAAATCATTTTATCTAATTAAGTCTCTCACTTTTGTTAATTAAATCAATCATTTTGATCTAATTATCCCTATTTAATTAAATAATTAATTTTATTTGATTAGATCTCTAAAGTCTATCTATTAAATTAAATAAATTAAAACCTTATTTAATTTAATCTAACATCATCTCTTTTAATTAAATAAATCAAAATATTTATTTAATTAATCTCTTATCATATTCATCTCATATTTGATTTAAATAAATCCACAAATCTAAGTCAAATTTGTCACATCAACTAATCTCTGATTAAATTAATTAACTTTGATTAATTTAATCTCTTACCATGTCCCATCCTCCAACTTTAACCACTTGCACATGAAAATAGATTTAATTGATTTATTAAATCCCTATTTTCCTCAACAAGGCATCTTTTTGGAATATTCTTCAAGTTTGAATTCAAAAATCTAAGTTGACATGTACATCCAACAAGGAATTTACTCCATCTTACATGTGCTTTTCCTTGAGCCAAGTGGCATTTAATGCATTTTTCCTTCCCTCTTGCATGTCATTTTAACAAATTCAAAATTCAAAAATAGGCATTTATTGGCACAATCCTCAAAACTTGCACATCTTCCATCCACTCATAGGTTGACAAGTGGCATCTTTCCATTGGATGAATGTTAGTCCCACATTGCTCAAATTTTGACATTCATCCTTCAATCTCATCTATAAATAAGAGGCTTCATTCCTCATTTGATCATCCACAAATTATGCAAAGTTACTATGCTAAAATATTTAGCCATTTTCATCCAATATCATTGAATCATAACTAGGTTATGCAGGTTTTTCCATTGGAGCACTCATCAAACGTCAAAAAACTGGATCACTCATCAAAACTCATCAACATTCATCAATATTGCATCATAGGAATTGGGAAAGGGCCAATTTTCACATCAAATTGGCACCAATTCCCCCATGGCATCATGAGTTTGCTAATTTAATTAGGATTCAATCTCTATTTTGTTGTTTTCATTGTGTTTTCCATTATTTTGTTTTCTAATTTGAACTTTGTGAATGGATTTCATGGGGAATCCTTGTTCTTGCTTGCAATTTCTAATCTAATGTGTTTTTTCTTATTGTTTTGCAGGTATTAGGATTGCAGTTCGCACATTTGGCGCTAGAAGGAGGGCTTAATCTCATTTTTAATCACTTTTTTTCTAAAAATTATGTGTTTTTGTTTGTGCACAGGAAAATTCCAACACTAGAAGTTTAGTGTCGCCATACAGCACCGCTAGTTCTCCAACATCGCCATACAGCACCGCTGGAAACTCAAACTATGACGCTCAAGTATTCCCGCCCAATATTTTGAATTTCAAACTGTGTCGCTTGACCAATTTGACACACGAGATTTTTCAAAAAAAATCAAACAGCAACGCTAAGAAAAAGGGTGACACAATTGAGCTCACTGGTCTGGACACAGAGCGTCGCTAACTGGTAAGTGGCATTGTACAACACCGCTGAGGAAATCAAACTGCAATGCAGTCACGGGTTGCGCCACTGGCAGGGAGTAAAAAGTTGAAAATTTATTTTACCACATGCTTTTGTATTAATGATGAGTTTATCTTCTATTTTCTGCTTTTTAACCTCTGTTTTTTGCAAAATCTGACTGGTTTTCTTTCTTGTAGGTTGGATCAATTGAAAACAAAAGAAGGAGAAGCATAATGAAAACAAAATAAAAGTGTTTTTAAACACTTTAGTGTTTGTTTGACACTTTTAAGAAACTGTTATATCTTCTTTCTTAGGACACTAATTTTGTTTGGGCTTTAAAAAGAACTTACAATTTCTTTGTGGATTTAAAACAAACATGTGCAACTTTTTCTTCGTGAGGGATTACTTAGACTAACTTCATTGAAAAAGGATGTATGCGCTTCTCCCGTGCTTTATAGCGATCTTGAGAATCAAAAGGCCTTTCTTTGTGATTTTAGGTTGAGAAAAAAGCAATCACCTCCACGCTTCAATTTGGGTTTTAAATTGAACAAAACTTGTGCGAGTGTGAGTAGAGCATTATTGCGTACATTCTCTTTCTTTTTGTTACAAACAAAGATTGATCGAGTTACAGATATTGTCTTTACTCGCTTTTGTTATCTTAGAGGGCCTGCCTTGGGGAAAAAGTACTCACCCAAGGGAACGACTCAACCGGTAACACTCTAAAGCCAAGAGTATTTCCAACTAGGATATAAATGTGGGTATTGGAATAAATGCCAATATCACATGGTTGGCTCCAATGAGATGGATTCGAAGGGGGACTCTCACCGTATGGGTCAATCTCCACGAACGGAAAGTCCTAATTGAAACCCATGTTTTAGAATTTCCAAAACCTTTGATCTATTTGTTGGTGCCAGAACGATCGTTCTGAAGCCACCCCACACTTTTACAGTCTTTTAGTAGAAATGGAAATCATTCCATGGGAGTTTCATGGGTGTTGATGCTTGGCTGCCCCGAATGATGTTAATGAGCTGTGGAGGGGAGGCAGTGGGGTCAAGCATCTAACCATTCGCTAAAGATAAGTGTAGCTGGAATTTTCCAAGTGGGAATCCAACAAATATTGTCTTCCATATCCATAGGGTTGTACTTATTCTTGGTTACAAAATTCTTTTCTTGTTCAAAAACATCTTGGAAACAAACACTTAAACATCATCATCAAAATTTCAAACCCTTTAGGAGACAAATACAATTGACTCAATCCATATGTTATTGCTTGCCCTTGGGATTCTATCCTTAGAGGTTTCTAAACATTTGGATTACATCTCAATTTGTCTACTAAAATTAAACAATAGGTAACCCTTGCCTTGAACTCACCAAATTTCCACGTAACATACTTTGTGGGATTTGAAGAAATTAAGACATTGGACATCTAGTTTGGAAACTTAATCAAAGAAGTGTTTTTGGTAAAATAAACACACTAAGAAAAGATAAACAAAATGAAATCTCACATGTGTTGAAGCCTCACGATTTTCAAGAAGTCAAATCCCAAAACAAAAGTCCTTGGTTCAAAATCTGGAAATGTATGCTCAAATTGAATCACTTCTTGGTTATAAAGGTCTATAGAAGCATTGCATGTTCTTCAATACCGATGTTTTAGGTAAACAAAGTGTCTTTTTTAGGTTCACCTTAGGATCAAAAGAAATCAAAATCTTTTTTCACCCATCCTTCAAACATCAAAACAAAAAATCATCGCATCATCACCTTTTGAGAAATCTTGAAATTATCCTTCATGCTAGGCTTTTTGGAAAAAATCACAATCATCAAATCCTTGAGACAAAATCCTTGAAATCTTTATCAAATCATCTTTGGCTAGGTATGTGTAGATACATCCTTTTGCATATACTGAGTCAAAGTTATCAAACCATCTTGTTTAGCTAGGTATATGTAGATGCATCCTTCTTCATATGCTTGGTTAAATTATCATCTTGTTTGAATAGGTGTGGGTAGATGCATCCTTCTCCCTACACATATTCAAATTATCATCCTTTGAGCAAATATACCCCTTAGATAATCATCCAACATCTTAGTGTCTATTTGTTCAATCAAAGAACACCAAAATCAATAAAATCAAGGACAATCCCAAGAGAAAATCAAAATCAAAATCTGAAACATATCCAAAAGTCCTAAAAGTCTAGCATCCCCCTCAAGATTTATCAAAAGACCAAAACATCCACATCATCCATCTCTTGCATCATCATCTTATCACCTTTTGATCCTCAAGATATCCTAAAAATTCTCTATTTTGTGCATAATGTAAAGATCAATCCAAAGAATTAAGAGATTCATCTCCCATATTCTTGAAAATCGATCCTTGTTTTATGGTTCAAACTAGATCTCAATACAAGAAGAGCATGGAAACCAACAAAGAAACACCCGCTTCAAGTGATCTAAGCCAAACGAACGTCGAAATGAATCCCATCGAATCAAGCAATCCTTTGACTATCTCATCATCACAAAACCCACAAGAATAAAATAAAGAAGAAGACCTTACCTTTGGGATGTCACACAAAGAAATAACCGAAATGCTCCAAAATCCAGAAAATCATAAGATCGTCAACATCATGATGAGGCTTAATCCTTCACTATACATGCTTGAACTAGCAAAACAAGGGGCCAAATTACCTTCTGATTTCGACACAAGCTCTATAGTAGAACCATCTTTGGAGGTCATGCCTCTAATTTCATCCACACTTCCCATCTCATCCACACGCCCATCCGAAAGCATCACCCAAAACATTCTACAAATCACAACATCTTTTGCTCCAACCCAACCCAATGTTAATAAGGGAAATTCATTTCTTAATGCTATTCAAACACACCCCCTTGTTAACAATCAAGACTTGGATGAAAATACCATTTTGGAACAAAACATACCCCAAAATCCATTACATAAGTATGTTCCTCTCACTTCCCATCATGATCCAGCATCATCATCCTTCCGCGCAACACCGCAAAAACCTCTCCTCACAAATTCACAAGAGGAAGGAGACATGTTCAGACTTGGGGGAATTTTCTACACCACATCATTTTCTCAAGAACTCACACCCCTCACATTTTCACCTCTTCCACCATTACCACCATTATCCACACCTCTATTTAGTTTAGGGCTTCCCCCTTTACCAAGTATCAATCAAAACAACATCCCAAACACCAATCAAAGCATTACATCAAACTCTCAAAACTTGTCATCGACATCGCAACAACAAATGACAACTACACAAGCAATCACGACATCATCAACCACCCCCTAACATCTCAAAGAATGGTCTCCCAAGGGCCAATCGCATCAACAACACCATTCACCACTCAAAACACCAACACGACAACACCATTCTCCACTCAAACCACCTCCACAAACACCATTCTGAATCCACTCACCACCTCCACAAACACCATTTGAAATCCACCACCACCCCCACCACCATCAAATTATAGCATATCAAGTCAATACAACATGGCATTGCAAGTAGCTCAACAAGCTGCTTTTCAAAGGGGATTCCTACAAGTGCAAAAACAAAAAACCATGCAATTAGCTATTCAGCAAGCCGCTCAAGTTGCACAAGCCGCATTGCAAGCGCAATAGGCCACACAATCCCAAGCCTTATTGCAACAACAACAGCAATAAGCCGCTCAAGCTGCGCAAGCTGCACAAGCTTCTCAAACAACCCAAGTCGCATTACAAGCACAAAAGGCTACTCAAGCCCAAATTCTATTGCAACAACAAGCAGTACAAGCACAAGCCCAAGCACAAGCTCAAGCTTAGGCACAAGCCCAATATCAAGCACAACAAGAACAAGCATAAGCACAACTTCTTGCACAAAAAGAAGCAACGCAACTAGAGGCATATCAGTAAGCAATAAAATAATATCAAGACTAGCAAGAAGCAGCCCAATTGGTAGCCCAACAACAAGCATTGTTGGAACAACAAGCACAACAACAAGCAATCCTAACACAACAACAACAACAACAACAACAAGCGTTGTTTATATAGTAGCAAGTGCAAGCATACCTAGCTCAGAAGAATATGCAAACACCATCAAACAACACACCAAACAACCCACCCATCCAACCCACAATCAAAACATCCCAAAACACCTTCATCCCACCCTCTGATCCACAAAATGACGTAACGACACAAATCAGGTTGCTCTCGCAACAAGTGCTCGATCTTCAATCAGGGAGAACCACAAAGACACCAAGCAATTTGTGTCCCTATCCATTTGATAGGAGCCTTGTGATGAAACCATTCCCCAAAGGATTTGAAATCCCCAAGTTTGACAAATATCGTGGGATGGGAAACCTTGAAGATCATATCAGGGAATTCTGGGTTCATTGCATGCAAGTCGCATACGACGATACTTATCTAATGCGGCTATTCCCTAGGAGTTTGGCTGGCCATGCTATGGAATGGTTCTCTCGCCTACCTACAGGCATCAGAACATTCCAAGAAATTATAGATGCATTCATTAAAAACTACGCATGCAATATTGCAATGGATGTTAGTCTAGAAGAACTCTCATCTCTTAAACAAGGAAAGGGTGAATCATTCGCTTCATTCCTACAACGATGGCGATCAAAGGCCAATCGGAGCAAGTTAACCATGCCCGAGGAACAACAAGTTTGCACCATTATATCCAACCTTGAAGGCCTCTTGGCATTTCATCTCAAGGTACAAGGGATTACCACATATGACCAGTTGATCTCTAAGGAACTTAGCATCGAACGAGCCCTTATGACTCAACCCACAGGATCAACTTCATACCCCAAACAACAAAACAACCGCCCACCCGCCAATTACAACGATAAACCCTGCACATGGGCAAGGGAAAAAATGTTACTAATGATGGTGTTTTCAACGCCAAAGTGGTCATTAGTGCCCCACGCCAAAATACACCCGCACCACAAATCCAAATCCAACACCAAAACAATCATCAGACAACACACCAACCAAACAACAATCCGACAATCAACAATCTCAATGATCAAAGGGGACCACCCCAACGAAATAAGAGCTACCCCAAGAAAAAGTACACCGCTCTTGGGGAACCATTAGAAGTCATTATGAAAAAGCTGATAAATGAAAAACTCATCAAAGCGCCCACATACAAGAATTACCAAGAACCGTATGTGAAACCTCCTTGGTATAATGAGAATCAACTTTGTGACTTCCATAAAATCAAAGCACATACCATGAACAGTTGTATGAGACTAAAAAACATAATTCAAGATCTCATCGATCAGAGAATTATAAACGTGGAACAACCAACAGGAAACCAAGACCTTAAGATATACATGAATCTGATGCCTAATCATGGCAATAAAGGGAATAATAATAACACTGATAAGGGGAAAGGAACCCACACAAACGTAAATCATGTATATGAAGCCATCGTTGCCTCCCTAGATGAATACTGCACAGTCATCACCATCAAAGGCACCCATGCCAATTGTGGAGTCACCACAAGAGGCGGAAAAGTTACCATCACAGGATCATCCTAGCCAAGCAGAGCCCCTACATCTAGATCTATCCCTAATGGATATAATGTCCTTGATTAGCTCAAAAGAACGCTAGCGCAAATCTTCATCATGGAGTTACTAAACATATCATCTTCCCATAAGAAAATTCTTGAGGAAGCACTGGCTTCATCCACTGTCCCACAAATCTTGATGCGGAACAATTCCAAGCTATGGTCAGAAATATCATTACGCCAAATCTCCTCAAATTCTCTGACCAGGATTTCCCCACTCAACCATCTCACAACCGTGCGCTCCACTTCAAAGCAATAGTACATAAGAGAAGATTCAAAAGGGTTTTGGTGGATGGAGGTGCGGGCTTGAATATTTGTTCTCTCAATCTCATCAAATAATTGAAAATATTAGAGGATTCTATCAACAAAGGAAAGGGTATCACAATAAGAGCATATGATGATCAAGAAAGAGTGTCTCAGGGCACAATCAAACTCCCTATTCAAGTAGGGCCCGCCATCATGGAAACCACTTGTCAGGTCTTGGACCTCGACTTGCCATATCACATCCTCCTAGGATGCCCATGGATTCGTGCGATGAAAGTAGTAGCATCAACTTTCCATCAATGTGTGAAATTCACACATGAGGGACAAGAAGTTACCATCCATGGAGATCCCAAACGCTTCTCATATTGCAAAAGCCTTGAGGAAAAGTACTATAAAATCCCCCAAGCACCAAAAAATGATGAGTGCCCATCTACACCATACATTGATCCTACCACTCTTGCATCCACTTTTGTGACAGAGACACCCACCACTCCCACCATTCCCACCATCTCTGACATTAAGGTCATCATACAAGATAACAGTTGTGGAAACTACAAGCTCCCCAATAATGCTTTTGTGGTAGGAGAGTTACCACAATCTCCTAGATCACGGGGACGTCCGCAAATAAATGAAGCCTCCACATCCCAAACGTCTCCTGAAGACTATCCCAACTTTACAAGTTGGGGGGATCTTGACCGAGAAGTTATTGAGGCAGATCCATCTCATATGCTATATCAAGATGAAAGACCAGTAGTTGATTTACCAATGGATGACAGAAGCAAGGGTTTGCAAATGATGCTCGCAATGGGCTATAACAGAAATCAAAGACTTGGGAGAAACTACAATGGGCTTATAATACCTATCATTCTAGAGATGTGAGAAATAAAAAATATTGGCCTTGGATGTACCCCTCTGAGTATAACCATACGTGGCCTATGTCCTCTAGTTAGAAGGGTTAATAATCCTCCTCAACCAACCGCAACATAACTACGCTTACCAGTATCTATAGGTAGAGTCATAGATAACTTTACATTTTATATAACTGGCGTCTGTAGTAGTAGTGATGACGAGGATCCCACGACCAACTTACCTAGGCTATTTGAGGATACCACTCTTTTCATGATTAGCACCCTATCTTCTGAACCAGACCACCAAAATCATGAAATCCACCTAGTATATCCCCAACTCATCGACTACGACCAATGAGGAGCACCAATTCTCGATACATTCGAAAATGATGAGGCGCTCTTGGAATTCATGGGACTACAGGATAACATTCTATGTGGGGATCACAAAGAATAATTCATAATTGAGCTAGATACGCATGCCTATTATGGGGAAACAATTGAATCCCTCAGTCGCAAAAGTGAAAAATTAAGAATAATATCTAAGTCCTTGAATGAAAACCACACTGTGGCACTCTCCAACCAGAAAAAATTAAAAATAAAGGACACATCCAATGGTGAAAACCTCTCCGAGGTGCCCAAGGATGGGGGATTCAATCTTCCTCTTAGAGCTCTTCATCAAGAAAAATCAGCAGTCCTGGTAGAAAATGCAATTCGGTCAATCTAGGAACAGAGGACACCCCCCATATCACATTCTATGCAGAATCATTACTATCAGAGGAACAAGAGCTCCTAGCAGCCTTCCTAAGAGAAAGACAGATAAAATTTGCATGGAGCTATGCTGACATGCTAGGGCTTGATCCAAAGATCGTGGTTCACCACTTAGCAGTATTTCTAGAAGCAAAGCCTGTTAAACAAAAACTTTGAAAAATGCACCCTTAGATCCCCATATTAGTCAAAATGGAGCTAAAAAAGATATTAGATGTAGGATTGATCCGACCGAAAGATTATCCAGAATGGGTGTCAAACTTGGTACCTATTTCAAAACCCGATGGGGGCATCAAAATCTGCACAGACTTCAAAGACTTGAATAAAGCATGTCCGAAAGATGACTTCCCACTTCCAAACATTGACATGATAGCCTGACATGAATTGTTGTCACTAATGGACAGATTCTCAAGGTACAATCAGATCATGATAGCTAAAGAGGACCAACATAAGATGGATTTCACTTGTCCATGGGGGACCTACTACTGGAATATGATGCCATTCGGCTTAAAGAACGCAGGAGCATCATATCAAAGGGCCATCACATTGATATTCCACGACATGATCCATAAGATGGTCAAAGATTATGTTGATGACATTCTAGCCAAGTCCAGAAAGAGAAAAGATCACATAGCAACCCTAAGTGCCATCTTCGACAAGCTGAAGGAGTACAAGGTCAGATTAAATCCAAAGAAGTGTGTCTTCAGCGTACAATCAGGAAAATTGTTGGGATATATAGTGTCAATGAGAGGTATCAAGGTAGATCCAACAAAGGTAAAAGAAATCCTTGAGATGGAGGCACCAAAAACATTAAATAAATTGAGAGTTCTCCAAGGAAGGCTCCAATCCATTCGAAGATTCATAGCACAGTTGGCGAACAAACAAAACCCATATTCTCACCTACTCCACAAGGGAGTAATGTAAAAATAGAATACCATGTGTGAAGGGGCATTCAATAAAATCAAAGAATATCTACTGACACCACTGGTCTTAATGCCACCAATCCTGAGAAAACCATTGATTCTATACGTATCAGCAACAACAGCAACCCTTGGAGCTCTCCTAGCTCAACATGACGAAAATGGAACATAAAGGGCTATCTATTACATCAGCAGAACAATGGTTGGGCATGAGCTAAATTATTCATTCATTGAGAAAGCATGCCTCGCAGTAGTGTTTGCATCATAGAAATTCAGACATTACATGTTGGCACACAAAATAAAACTCATTGCCAAAATCGACCCTCTCAAGTACTTACTATCAAAAGCAATGCTCATGGGAAGAATGGAAAAATGGGTGATGATATTGTCAGAATATGACATCGAATATGTGGAGCGGAAAGCAATCAAAGGCCAAGTCATCATAGATCAACTTGCAGAAGCACCAATCTATTCAGAAAATCCTCTCGTCTTAGAGTTTCCAGATGAGTCTATTTTTAATCTCAGCATAGCTGACCACTGGAAACTATACTTTGATGGCTCATACACGCAGCATGGATCAGGAGCTGGTGTCTTCTTTATCACCCCACAAGGGGATTGCATACCAAGTTCCTACAAACTAGCATTTTCCTACACCAATAACATTGCAGAATACGAGGCTTTAACCATAGGTCTCATAATAGCAATGAAGTGGAACATTATAGCTCTCAAAGTATACAAAGACTCTCAATTGATAATAAATCAAGTGAATGATGAATACCAGACCAAGGATGACAAGCTCACTCCATACAAGAAATTGGTGGAGACCCTCAAAGAATCCTTCATCAAAATTACATTTAAGCAGATTCCCAAAACCAACAATAGAGCAGCACACGCCATGGAAACAATTGGATCCTTATTGGATATCCCTCACAACATTCCAAAATACAAATTCCTAATAGAGCAGCTTCTCGTGCCTGCATTTGAGGTACGAGAATCAGAATTTGTGTGTGAAATAGTTGGTCCCGGTGATCCTTGGTACCACGACATTTACACATACCTTCAAATAGGAGTCATACCCGCCGATTTACCCTCAAACCTAAAATGAACCTTTGTAAAAAAGGAATCCAAATTCGTCATCCTAGGAGATACCCTATATTGTAGGAGCATAGAAGGAACCCTACTATGTTGCTTAAATGTTGAGGAGGCATTAATCGCTCTAACTGAAGTACATAACAATATCTGTGGTTCACACTCGAGTGGAATGACCATAGCCAAGAAACTATTGAGGATGGGGTATTATTGGCCCACAATGGAAAGAGAGGCACATGATTATGCCAGAAGGTGTCTACAATGTTAGCAGCACGGGGACCTCATCCATGCTCCAACTCAAGAGCTTCATCCTATCATCACACAATGGCCCTTTTCGCATTGGGGACTTGATCTCATTGGAAAAATCATGCCCACTTCATCTAATGGCCACAAATTCATCATAACCACAATAGAGTACTTTACTAAGAGGGTGGAAGCCATACCCATGACATATATAACTGGGAAGCAGATTTCAAAGTTCATCCTGAACTATCTCATTTTATGATATGGTGTTCCACAAGCCATTATCTCAGATAATGGGACACCATTTAAGAATCAGGAGGTCCGTGACTTATGCAAAAAATTCAAAATCCAACATCGCTTCTCCACCCCATACTATCCCCAAGGCAATGGCCAAGCAGAAGCTACAAACAAAACCATTCTGAAAATCCTCAAGAAAACAGTCAATGATGCAGGTCGTGATTGGAATTTATAGCTTAATCCCGCTCTTTGGGCCTACCAAACCAACATCTGCACACCCACCGACACCACCCCTTTCTCCTTGGTCTACGGATCAGAAGCAGTAATCCCCATTGAGATCGAGCTCCCATCACTCAGAATATCACTGCAAAACCTCATCACAGATGAAGAGTAACGAGTATCAATATTAAATGAGTTGGAGCTATTGGATGAATGACGTATAGATGCTTTGAATCATTTGCAAGTCTATCAAAATAGACTCAAAAGGAGCTACAATAAGAAAATCAGAAGCAGTCCCTTCCAAGTTGGAGAACTGGTATTAAAAGAGAATCAGAAGAATGTCCCAAACCCAAGCAGTAAAGGAAAATTTGAACCTAATTGGTTGGGACCATTCGTTATCACAACAAGTTACAAGTCAGGGGCATATCAGTTATCAACACCCGAAGGGGAACCTCTGCAAGAGCCCATGAATAGCTCTCATCTCAAAAAGTTTTATGCCTAAATCTTTCAAGGTGTAGAACCAAAAAATCCAAAAAATCAAACAAATGTCCTGAAAAAATGGTTACTTCAGCAAAATCCTGGAAAATAGGCGTCTTGGTGACAACAAAAAAGATCAAAAAGTAAAAAATCAAAAAAAATCAAAAAAACGATCAAAAATAGTAAAGAGAAAAAAATCGTCCTCTAGTGAAAACCACTTATGTGGCACTTTGGGCAAGTACCTTGGTGAAAACATGGAAAACATGCACCTTGTGTAAATAAGCACTTTCCATCCACCAAGATCTTTACGGCTTGTTCTGCATTATCCATCCATCACGCTTCCATCATCCATCGCATTCATATCTCCATCCATCACTCATCCACCCGCATCCGCATCATAGCTTGGTCTTGTTTTCATATCATGACCCCTCCTAGTACTACTCGGCCCATCCTCAAGGTCAGTTTTTCATGCCTTTATTGGAGTAGTCTATTGCATCATGTTGGGGGCATGTTCTCATCGGATCGGGTTCATGTATGTTCTTAAAATCCTCAAATTAGAAAATCCAAAAACATAAAAAAAAATCATAAAATCCAAAAACATCAAAACATCAGAAAATACAAAAACATCAAAATCTCAGAAAATCCAAAAACATCAAAAAATCAAAAAAATCAAAAAACATCAAAACATATCAAAAATCCCAAAACATGTCAAAAAGTCAGTCAAAAAGTCAAAAACAAAGTCATCTTGTCGAACTACGTCATCTCTAAGCTTCGAACGTAGGCAAGGTTGATCCTTGATCATCCCCCGAGACATTTGGGTCAGTCCTTTAGGAGTCTGTCATAATAAACAGACATCTCATCATGTATATTTGCATCTGTAAATTGGTCAAGTCGTCAGTCAAACTACGTGGTCTCTGCATGTATAACGTAGGAAAGGCTAATCTATTGATCAGCCCTCGAGGCCCCTAGGATAAGTCCTTAGGTTAGTTTCTTGGTCAAAATCTCAGAAAACCCCAAAACATTCGAAAATTGAAAAATCAAAACGTTTGCAAAATCTCAAAAAATACCAAAAACAACCTCAAAACATCTCAAAGAAAAAATCAAAAACATCCAAATATTTGAAAAAATCCATCTCATCTCGCTTGCACCCACAGTAACATCATCCATAATAAATGATCCTCATCCTCAATCTTTGGTAAGATAATCAGAAACAACTCTAGCAAGTTAAAAGTGAAAACTCAAAATGTCAAGTCTTAGGTCTAAGTCAGTGCGTAAACAAGTTAGTCAACTCTTTGTCTCGATAACTCATCATCCAATTGGTCCCATATCAATCATTTGAAAGAACGCTTTGGATAAACGAAATGATGTGCCACCATCCACTAACATGTCCTAGGATGAATCCTTCCTACAATGGGCATTATCTTTTGGAAATAGTTTTAGTTCTTATCCTTAAAACAACACATCCCCTTTTGGTTAGTGGTATTGACGAACATCAACTTGTTTGTTTACTTTGTCTTTATCCTTTTGATTTATCTTATTGCACTCATTCCAAGGACTTCTCGATGATATTCGAACAAGAGGATTTAGAGAAATAGGAATTAGGCAACGATCATTATCGTTTGTCTGTTGTGCTTGTTGGACGTTCTTGTAATATAACCTTGGTGAATACTTTCTTTATTAGGTATGTATGGAGGAGGTTTTGGGCAACTTGTTGACTATTCAATTGATAGGTTATACATTTCCGTGTTTTGGTCTGAGGTGTTTGAAACTTCTAAAGTGCATCCTAGCAAGGTTTCTGTATGTTAGGTGTGAACAAGGATACTCCTATATGTTTGTCAATTCAAAGTCCGTCACACTAGGTACAATGCCATCCTGGTTTTCTATACCTTGATGCATCGTATCATGTGTGTTATCAAACATAAGGAAATTGGCCCTTTGAAAATCCTAATTCCCCGGCAAGAAATCATCATCACTTTGAATTTTCATCATCTTGTGTCTTGTTGAAATGACTTCTTCTCTTCTTTCTCATCGCACTAACAAGGTACTATGACAGTTTATCATCATCACCATCATCATCGTCATCGATCCTGCATCCAAAAAAAATTTGCATATTGCTTCAACATATCATATAGGGAACCCATGCATTGCATTTTCATCATCATATAAACATGGTATTATAAGCATTTTCACATCCCTCTCTCATTACATTGCATCACATTGCATTTATCATGTAAATCATTGCATAACATTCATTTGCATAAAAATTTCATAACCATTTCACATTACCACCTACTGTATAATCATACATAATAAGTACATAAGCATTATAGATAATCCATTTCATACATACTCGCACACATTACGTTCATTTTACATTTAACATCATCATACCACTTTATATTAACATATCATTTCATATCATTGCATCACATCACATTAAATACATCACATACATTACAATATCATTTAGTATGTTTAGGATAATATAGATTTGTTATTCTAAACATCTTAAAATCATCTCATTTGCATCAACAATACACATCCTATAAAACACGACCATTGCATTTACATTGCATAATATCGTCCATTAATCATCCATATCATCTCATTCATTGCATAAATCATTACACATCATTATAAGCATAAATAGGAACATAAAAATCCATTACACGCAAAACGTGCATCCATACATAATCATTTCATTTATAAGCATAGTTCACATAACATTTCACGTATACACCATATCATTTTTCATATTCCATATAACATATCATATCAAATCATCATATAGATTGCAGCATCATTACACATCACATAAATACATCTGCATATCATAAGTCAACAACATAATATAGATCTATTAGGTCATAATCATTACATAACGCATATATCATCAGAAATAAATGCATCCATAAATACATCATATAACATCATATAAACATCATTACACCGCATATAGAAATAGAATCATCCATCCATGCATAAATAAATGATACACATCACATCATATCAAAATCATCGGCTCATATATATATATCATCATCGGATAACTATCATAGTACAAAATAATCAGATCACTGTACATGTATGTCAATCAATACAAAAAGGCCCATCGGGTATTCAAAAAGGAGCCCATAAGGCACAAAATGATATCATCTCGATCAAGGTCTACCCCCCTGTATGCTGCCCTCGCCCCTGTCACCGTGACCCTCTGCTGGTCTGTGGCTGGTCCACTGCGAGTACTCCAGGACCCGTGCTACTCTCGGTATAGCCTCATGATAATGCAATTGGTAATACTCGACTTCTTGGATGACATCCCTGGAGGACCGAATGGACACTATAACCTAAGAGGAGGAGGTTGCCATGCTCTCCAACTACTGTCTCTGGCCTAGCTCTGTGGCTGCCTGTAACTCTGCAGGCTATCTCCGCAGTATGGCCTGATCCCTCTCGGCCCTGATCTGATCTCTCTCAGTCCATGCCTGATCTCTCTCCCCTGTCAAAGTCTCCACCTGAGCCTGCAGCTGTGCAATCAAAGTATCCCGTGGATCCACCTGCCCTGCTGGCTACACTGCTGGTTGTGCTCATGGAGGCTCTACCTGAGGCTGACCCTCACCCCCAACCTATGATGGTGTACTTGCTAGCACCTACTGCTGGTCCTGCATCTTCACATCGACTTGATCTAGCTAGGTTGGCTAAACTAGAGGCATGATCGGCTAGTCCTGTTGTGCACCATCCCTCTATCCTCGTCCTCCCCCTCCCCCTCTCCCTCTCACTCTCCGTCGATTTGGGATTGCCCCTAGAACTGCCAAATGAAGGGGAGGCCAGAACCAATCCCTGTATGCTTGTGTTGTGCCTAGATTTGTAGGCCCCTGATCGTAGGCCCATGGCCGAGCCCCTAATTTTCTAAAATTTTCCACGGCCTCCAAGGAAGGAATGTATCACCCCCATGAAACCCGTGACATGGTCCGGGAAAATACGACCACATAATCGTCATCTGGCCGATCTTGGGGCTCACTGAACTGATGTTGCAGGCGCCCGGGAAGATATCTCTCTATCATGGTATGCTCTCGCCCCTGCATAAAGTGGTCCTAGTGGGCATAGAAAATATGATGAGCATCGTCGGCCCATCTAAGTTGACCAAGGTACAGATGCCATATGAATACCTACATCTCGTCTAAGACCCTCCTCCAATAGGGGATCCTGTGCTCACTTGTGCGTGTGAAGGACACACCACCTCTGTAGTTCCATACGAGGGGATCATTAGCCCCCATCGAAACTATAACAATCTGTGGCCGAAGGACAGCAATGTGCTCCCACGCCCATACGTGGAGAAGTGTCACGCCTACTCCGAGTGCTCTACAGTTGAGGTAGACGTACTCGTGGAAATCTCTATACAAGGATGCAAGAAGAACCGACCCCCAAGAAAAATGGACTGGTCTGTCGCGAACCATGCGCTCCCAACAGAGTCCCCAACCAGGACTAAAATACTAGCCTCGTTTGTCTGGGGAAATGAGACCCGAAATAACCGCTGCAACAACCAAGCAGAAGGGAGGTGCTAGGGCCCTGTGTTGCTCAAGCTTGATCTGCCCCTCGCAAATGACAATATCCTCTATGGCGAGGACTTTGTGGTAGGTATTACACCCCTCATCCATATCAAAAATGACACACCGACCATGAATCAGCAATCGTAAAATACACCAAATGTCCTGCAAGGTGAAGGTGGAATGAAGAGGTCTTGTTATGCCATCTCTCGGCAAGCACTGAAATAATCCCTAGGTGGGTATGAATGGGCGCTACATAGGCAATGTACCACAACCCCATGTCTCAAAGTTAGTCTTGATCTCTGTCACTCAGCAACTACAAGTAACCAAATAGATCTCGCGACCTGTGCTCTTGGGAGTAGAGCTCCCTCGCCGCATCCTGCATCAGGAAGGGTCATCATGTTAAAACATTTGAAAAACAATTCACTGGGCATCCAAGAAACCACTCCAGCATCGCAATCTGTGAAGATGTCGCAGTTTGATTTTTAATCAAACTCCGATGCTAGGGGACAAAAGGCCGAAAGCGCACCGCCGCGGTGTACTTTCCTTCCCAGCGGTACAGTTTGCAAAGATAAAGGACTGCTACATCGCAGTTTAGAAATCACCCTACCAACCACGAGCTCAGTGTCAGAGTTTGGAGTTTATTATCAAACTCCAAACTCCACCGCCACGGCGCAATTTGACACTGAGCGGCACTATATAGTGCCACTGCAGAAGGACTGACTTTGAAAGCTTTAAATGAAGGCTAAAAATGAAAAAAAAGCTCAAGTGAGGATCACTTACCGGTGCCCCAATGTCGGGTGCCCATTGGTACGTCCAGACTCAGTAAAAAATGTGCATCAGGAGCTGTCGTTGTGCCATATCGTCAGGAGATTAGAGCTCAAATCTCAAGGTTGCTAGATGGCTGTGTGTGAAAATGAATTGAAAGTTACCCCTCGGAGCCTTTTTAAACTTGAAAATTAGGGTTTTTTTACCCTAATTGGCTATCCTGCTAGGGTTTTCGACCCTTGAGCCTGTTTTTGTCTAGTTGAGACCTATTTTACATCATTTTATTGCATTTAGACACGTTTTTGGCCTTGTGGAGCCTTTTCAGACCTATCGAGCACCTTGTCCTTTTTTTTGCGAGATCACCCAAAAATTGAAATTTTCATCCAATCTCTCGAGGGGGCAATCTATTGGCATGTTTTCTCTCACCAGGCAATAGTGGGGCAACATTTTGAAAACAAATTTTTTTGGCTTTCATCGAAATTGTTTATTCTTTGAACCAACGCAACAAGTGCATTGCTTCAAAGAGGGGAAAAATGTAGACACGTAAAATATACCGATTGACATTGTGCATCTAATCCCGACTACTAACATTGTTTCATCCTGAATCATCCTTCGGTTTAACCATTTAATCAAGTTCCCCTATTTGATTAAATTCATCCATTTCCTTCCCTTAATTAAATAAATCATTTTATCTAATCAAGTCTCTCTCTTTTGTTAATTAAATCAATCATTTTGATCTAATTATCCCTATTTAATTAAATAATTAATTTTAGTTGATTACATCTCTAAATTTTATCTATTAAATTAAATAAATTAAAACCTTATTTAATTTAATCTAACATCATCTCTTTTAATTAAATAAATCAAAATCTTTATTTAATTTATCTCTTATCATATTCATCTCATATTTGATTTAAATAAATCCACAAATCTAAGTCAAATTTGTCACATCAACTAATCTCTCATTAAATTAATTAACTTTGATTAATTTAATCTCTTATCATGTCCCATCCTCCAGCTTTTACCAGTTGCACATGAAAATAGATTTAACTGATTTATTAAATCCCTTTCCTCAACAAGGCATCTTTTTGGAATATTCTTCAAGTTTGAATTCAAAAATCTAAGTTGACATGTACATCCAACAAAGAATTTACTCCATCTTACATGTCCTTTGCCTTGAGCCAAGTGGCATTTAATGCATTTTTCCTTCCCTCTTGCATGTCATTTCAACAAATTCAAAAATCAAAAATAGGCATTTATTGGCACAATCCTCAAAACTTACATATCCTCCATCCACTCATAGGTTGACAAGTGGCATCTTTCCATTGGATGAATGTTAGTCCCACATTGCTCAAATTTCGACATTCATCCTTCAATCTCATCTATAAATAAGAGGCTTCATTCCTCATTTGATCATCCACAAATTATGCAAAGTTACTATGCTAAAATATTTAGCCATTTCCATCCAATATCATTGAATCATAACTAGGTTATGCAAGTTTTTCCATTGGAGCACTCATCAAACATCAACAAAGTGGATCACTCATCAAAATTCATCAACATTCATCAATCTTGCATCATAGGAATTGGGAAAGGGCCAATTTTCACATCAAATTGGCACCAATTCCCCCATGGGATCATGAGTTTGCTAGTTTAATTAGGATTCAATCTCTATTTTTTTGTTTTCATTGTGTTTTCCATTATTTCGTTTCCTAATTTGAAATTTGTGAATGGATTTCATGGGGAATCCTTGTTCTTCCTTGGAATTTCTAATCTAATGTGTTTGTTCTTATTGTTTTTCTGGTATTGGGATTGGGGTTCACATAGTTTGATTTATGTAATTAAAGAGGGATGATGTTAGACTTAAATAAAATAAAGGTTAGCTTATTTAATTTAAAGGAGAACATTAGGATTAATTTAAAAAAATGTTTTATTTAATTAATAGAGGACAAAATGATTTATTTAATTAACAAAGGATAATGATTTAATCAAATAAAGTGGATTTATTTAATTAAAAGATGACATATGATGAATTTAATCAAATAAAGATTATTCGATTAAATGGTTAGCAGAGAGATGATTTAGGTAGAATTGGTGTTAGTAAATCAGGATAGAGTGTATGAGATCAATTAGTATAATTTACATGTCTATAGGTGTATAGCTACCAATTAAGTTCTATATGTCTTCACAGAGATCAAAATCTTTTTTCAATCCTCCACATATCATGTATTTAATCTAGAATCATATACCTCAGATGAGCTATTATAAATCAATTTCAATTATGTAATATTTAAAATTTAATCCTTTCTAGTGTTGGATTTGTGGTTGTGTTGTTGATATGTGGTTGTCATTGATATCAACACTATTAGCATTATTGTATTGAAGGCTCTATATGTCGAGCATATTGAGAAAATTGTTAAAGGAAGAGTTCCAAGTTGCCAATGGAACAGTGAAGGTCATGAAAGTGTCTTGTTCTATATGTTGAAGATCAGTTGTTGTAGACTAAATGGTTTATTTATGAGAGTATCCAGTTCATCTACCAGAAGTTTCAGAGGTCCGCATAAAGATTTGATCATGCTATGAACAGTTTTGTTGTGACAATATTTCTGTGGGTTTTGTCAGTGTTCCTGATTGAAGTTTATTTCTTTCTAAATTTCTATTGTTTTGGATATTTCTCTGTTAGTTCTTATTATTTTTGGATGCCTCTAGATCATTCACTATCCTTTTTGTATGTTCGTGTTGATCAGCGTGCTCATGGTCAAAGATTTTTCTCGGTATGTTCAGGTTTTCATGTTCTTAGCTAACATGATGGTTGTGGCGTGTTGCGGATCCTTGAAGATTTAATTTTGAATGTTTGGAGCACTCGAGGATATTGTTTTGGGTCGCATCATGATATTAGGTGATGGTGTTTGATCCACATTGAAAATCTGTTTGTAAATTTGGGCCAACATTGAAAATATGTTTTATATTTTGGCCAACAAGGTTGTTGATGTAATTCCATGTTGCAGATGTATAAGCGTGATTGTTTGAGTGAAGTTAGTGTGTGCATAAGAGTGAATGTATGCCAGAGAAAGTGCAGATGTGTGAATAGTGTCCTAATCATTCGATTGCAGAGCAGAGTGAGAAGTTTGAGCGAAGTGTGAAGAAGGTTTTTAGTGCTTAACTAGAACTATAATCAGGCTTGTGAAGAAGCTATTTTCTCAGCTCATACCCTATGGATCTAATCCATATTTTTGTGTATTGTTGGGTAGTTAACCCTCTTGTATTTGTGCAATGAGCTCTAGGTAGTGTGCCTGAATGCATGTGCATTCCCATTATTTTTCTTATTATTTTAACAGGGTATAATATTGTGGACTAAAATCCACCATGGTTTTTCCCTTAACAAGGTTTCCACGTAAAAAATCTTTATGTTCTCTATACTTTTGATGTGTTTTTTGTTCATGGTTTACTATTCATTCATCAAATTTGAGATTAAGTTAAGTAAAGTTTTAAAATGTTTAAATATTTTGTGACAACTTATCCACCCCCCCTCTTAGTTGTTTGTCCTTGTTTTTCCAAAAATTGGTATCAGAGCAGGTTCCTCTGAAGAAGTTTAAAAGCTTGAGGTGATCTGAGATGGCATCATACAAGAAGGACAGTCCTAGATTCGATGGAACAAACTACTCATTGTGGAAAACTAGGATGGAGTGTCATTTGAGGTGTATTGGTGAACCCTTCTAGAAGATTACAAAGAACAACTATGTTATTCCTCAAAATGGTCCTTCCACTATTCATGAGATTAAAGAGGCTGGGAATAATGTCAGGGCTATGGAAGCTTTGTTAAGTGCTCTAACAGACTCGGAAATGAGAAATGTGATAGGTCTGAAGACAACTCATGAGATGTGGAAAAAGTTGGAAACTTTCTATTAAGGAGATGTACATGTGAATATGGCTAAGCTACAGAGTTTGAAAGGAAAGTATGAAAATTTGAAGGTGGGTGAAGATGAAAATATTTCTTCTTTTATGCAAAGAGTAAATGAAATAGTGATGGGCATTAGATGTGCCAATGGTACCGTGGAAGAGGGAGAAATTGTGGCTAAAGTGCTCAGATAATTTCCTCCCTCCTACAAAGCAAAGGCTCATGCTATTGAAGAAACCAAATCATTGACGAATGTGACAAGAGATACACTGATTGGTAAACTTGTTGCCTTTGAGTTGAGCGAATTTGGTGAATCTGTTCCCAAGACTGAAACTCCATTTAAGGCTACTATATCCAGAAGAAATAAGAAAATATATGATCTAGGAGAGAGTTCTAGAAAGACATTCAATTATGAGGAAGAAATGAAACAACTTGAAGATGAAGAAAGAGAGGTAGAAGAGTTGGAAGCACTGATTGTGAAGAAACAAGGTAGAGGACAAGCTAAGTATAAAGGAAAGTTTCCTATCAAATGTTTTTCTTGCAGTAAAATAGGTCATTTTGCATCAAGGTGTCCTGAAAGAGTTCCTAGATCTAAGCCTTACAAATCTAGATTCCAAAAGAAATGTTACTTTGTTGAAGAAGGTGTGACTGATGAAGAATCTGATAAAGAAAATGGAAATGAAGATGATTGTGTTTTCATTGTTATCAAGGAAAATAGTCCAGTGGCTACTAAATCCACTAAAGTTAAGAGAGCTCTTGCAGCCCAAATTGAAGAAAAGGATGAGTGGGTTATTGATAATGGATGGTCACACCATATGACTGGTGACAATTTTTTGTTTGTAAATCTAGAGAAGTATGACAGTGGGATTGTAATATTTGGAGATAACAATGCTTGTGTGATTCGTGGCAAAGGATCTATTTGTCTTGGTGGTAAGCATAGCACTGATGATTTTCTTTATGTTGAAGGCTTGAAGCACAACCTGTTGAGTGTTGGATAGATGGTGGACAAGGGTTATGATCTTTAGTTCAAATATGGAAGATGCAGGATAAATGGAAGTTCTAGAAATATAATTTCTTTAGGTAAACAAACAAAAGGTAATGTTTTTCACCTTAATGATGCTAGTGAAAGTTGTTTAATTTATCAAGTAGATGAAAGATAGTTATGGCATAGAAGGCTATGTCATTTGAATTTTGATAACATTGTCAAAGTAAGTTCCACTCAAGCAGTAAGAGATCTACCTAAGCTAGTGAAGCCTGATAACACAATTTGCAAGGAGTGTTAAATGGGAAAATAGAATAGAGTATCTTTTCAGAGGAAACAACATCATTTGAATGGATTACTGGAGCTAGTTCATACTGATCAATGTGGTCCTTCCAGAGTCAAAAGTCTCCATGGTGAAAGGTACTTTATGATGCTTATTGATGATTATTCTAGAATGATATGGGTTGCTTTCTTAAGAGAAAAATGTGAAGCATTAGAGAAGTTCAAAAGTTTCAAGACTATGGAAGAAAATGAAAAAGGTCTGAAAATCAAATGCTTAAGGTTAGATAGAGGTGGTGAGTTCACCTCCAGGGAGTTTAATTCTTTATGTGAAGAGCATGGAATCAGAAGACAGTTATCTTCTCCCCGAACCCCTCAACAGAATGGAGTTGCAGAGAGGAAGAACAAAAAAATTCTAGATGTTGCTAGAACAATGATGATTGAAGGAAACATGCCTCACATCTACTAGAGTGAAGTTGTAAGCACTGTTGTGTACACTTTGAATCGGGTAAATGTGAATGGTAATTCTGGTAAGACTCCTTTTGAACTATGGTTTGGTTATAAGCCTACTGTTAAATACTTCAAAATATTTGGAAGCAAGTGTTACATCAAGAGAGATGATGATATAGGAAAGTTTGATGCAAGAAGTCATGAAGGAATATTTCTAGGTTACTCTACTAGAAGCAAGGCCTACCAGTGCTATAATAGAAGACTAAGAAAAATGGTTGAGAGTGCAAATGTCAGAGTTGATGAGGATTCTGCTAGATCGTCCAGATATTATGGATATGATTCAGATGAACAGGAAGACAACACAAACAAAGGGAATAATTC
This sequence comes from Sequoia sempervirens, assembly GCA_007258455.2. Classification (NCBI taxonomy): domain Eukaryota; kingdom Viridiplantae; phylum Streptophyta; class Pinopsida; order Cupressales; family Cupressaceae; genus Sequoia; species Sequoia sempervirens. The sequence continues at coordinate 264,218,540 of VDFB02058242.1, forward strand.
TCATACATAGAATCAACTTCAAACTGTGCCATATGTTCCGATAAGACAACTTCAATTTGTTCCAGTAAATCAATATAGTGAAGAAGTAGAGACAAGTGTGGCACAAGTGCAGAAGAAAGAATAGAAGAATCAGAAGTTCGAGAGAATCCTAAAACTCTGAGGTATGTAAAGCTAAATCACTCGAAAAATCAAATTATAGGAGACAAGAACAAAGGTGTGCAAACTAGAAGAAAGATTGCAGAAGAGTATTGCCTAATTTCCAAGATTGAGCCTAAAGATGTCAATGAAGCTTGCAATGATGAACACTAGATGAAAGCTATGAAGGAAGAACTTATGTAGATTGAAAAGAATAATACATGGATACTTGTTCCCATGCCTAAAGATAAAAATGTGATTGGTACTAAATGGGTCTTTCGGAATAAGTTGAATGAACAAGGTGAAGTGGTCTGGAATAAAGCAAGATTGGTATGTAAAGGGTATTCACAAATGGAAGGTATTGATTTTGAAGAAACCTTTTCCCTTGTTTCTAGAATTGAAGCTGTAAGGTTATTTCTTGCTTATGTTGCATATAAAAATTATAAAGTCTATCAAATGGATGTGAAGTCATCTTTTCTGAATCGTGAGCTAGAAGAAGAATTATACATTGAACAACCAGATGGATTTCAACTGACTGGTAAGGAAAACACGGTTTGTCGATTGAAGAAAGCTCTATATGGACTCAAGCAAGCCCCCAAAGCCTAGTATGCTAGACTGGGCAAATATTTACTGAAGCTTGGATTCAATAAAGGTACTGTTGTCAGCAACTTGTATTTCAAATTGGATCATAACAAAGAGTTAATTATTGAGGTCTTTTTTGACGACATTATTTTTGGAGGAGATGACAATCTATGTATGAGGTTTGTTGGTGAAATGAAGAGTGAATTTGAGATGAGAATTATTGGAGAGATGAAGTTCTTTCTGGGATTGCAAGTTACTTAGTTAAACAAGGGGATCTTCATATCTCAGTCCAAATATGTGAGAGAGCTCTTGAAGAATTTTGGCATGGATGACTCAAAACCTGTTGGTACTCCCATGGTAACCAAATGTAAGTTGAAATAGAATGATGATTATCCTAAGGAAAATCAAACAAGATATAGGTCAATGATTGGTGGATTTCTCTATTTAACTCAGACCAAACCAGACATTATGAATGTTTTATGTATGGTTGCTAGATTTTAGGCTGATCCAAGAGAGTCTCATGTGACTGATGTAAATAGAATCTTCAAGTATTTGAAAGAAAGAACTAATTTTGAGCTTTGGTATCCTAAAGATGATGATCTTCCTTTGAATACATATACTGATGCAGATTGGGCTGGAGATGTAGATGATAGAAAGAGTACTAACTTGGTGGTGCCTTCTTCCTAGGAAAGAAGCTAGTGTCTTGGTTGAGCAAAAAGAAAAACTCCATTTCTCTATCTACTGTAGAGGCAAAGTATATTGTTGCTGCAAATAACTGTACTCAAGTGATGTAGATGAAACAAATGTTGAAAGATATCAGAGTAGTATATGATGAACCTATTTCCATATACTGTGACAACTCAAGTGCAATTAACATATCATTGAATCCGGTGCTACACTCTAAAACCAAGCATATATCAATCAAGTTTCACTTCTTGAGGGAAAAAGTGAGAGAGAAAGACGTCAGACTAGAGTATGTTCCTACCAAAGAACATGTTGCAGAAATTTTCACTAAGTCATTGCTAAAGGATACTTTTGAGTATCTCAAAGGGATGTTAGGGGTGATTACTCCTCTTAATATGAAATAAAGATGCATTTACTTGCATCAATCTGTGTGCTTCAAAGAAATTTCCTGATCTGGATTGATTTTTTTGTGGCTACTACTCAGGGGGAATAGTCAGATGTGTAGATATGTGGTTCAGAGCTTTTATGTGGGAAGATAATGCTTAGCTTTTCTATTGATGTCAAAGGGGGAGAAGATTCATGTGAAAAACCATTGCTTATCTGGAGTGAAGAGTCTTGTGGGGAGAAGTTCATGCTAAAGAGGTTAAGGAAGAAGAGTCAAAATCTAAGGGGGAGTAAGTGTTGATTGAGAAGTTGGGTTGATGGTGTTTTTCACATCATGTGTTGCCATCAATTCCAAAGGGGGAGATTGTTGGATGTTGTGGTTTTGTTGCTGATATGTGGTTGTCATTGATTTCAACACTATTAGCATTATTGTATTGAAGGTTGTATATGTCGAGGATATTGAGAAAATTGTTAAAGGAAAAGTTCCAAGTTTCCAGTGGAATAGTGAAGGTCATGAAAGTGTCTTGTTATGTACGTTGAAGATCAGTTGTTGTGGATTAAAGGGTTTATTGCTAAGAGTATCTAGTTCATATACTAGAAGTTTTAGAGGTCTGCGTGAAGATTTGATTGTGCTATGAATAGTTGTGTTCTGACAGTATTTCTGAGGTTTTTGTCAGTGTTCCTGATTGAAGTTTCTTTGTTTATGATAATTTCTATTGTTGCAGATATTTCTCTGTTATTTCTTATTGTTTTTGGATGCCTCTAGATCATTCTCTATCCTTGTTGTATGTCTGCATTGATGGGTGTTCTCATGGTCAAATATTTTTCTCAGTATGTTTGAGTTTTCATGTTCTTGGCCAACATGATGGTTATGGCGTGTTGGGGATCCTTGAAGATTTAATTTTGAATGTTTGGTGCGCTCGAGGATATTGTTTTAGGTTGCATCATGATATTAGCTGACGATGTTTGATCCACATTGAATTTTTTTTTGTAAATTTGGGCCGACATTGAAAATATGTTTTATATTTTGGTCGACAAGGTTGTTAATGTAATTCCATGTTGCGGATATATAAGAGTGATTGTTTGAGAAAAGTTAGTGTATGCATAAGAGAAAATGTATGCTATAGAAAGTGTAGATGTATGAATAGTGTCCCAATCATTCAATTGCAAAGCAGAGTGCTCGAAGAAGCTTGAGCAAAGTGTGAAGAAATTTTTATGTGCTTAGCTAGAACTGTAATCAATCTTGTGAAAAAGCTATTTTCTCAATTCATACCCTACGAATCTAATCTGTATTTTTGTGTATTGTTTGGAAGTGAGCTCTAGGTAATGTGTCTGAATGCATGTGCATTCCCATTATTTTTCTTATACTAAAATTAATAGGGTATAATATTGTGGACTAACATCCACCATGGTTTTTCCCCTAACAAGGTTTCCATGTTAAAAATCTTGGTGTTCTCTGCGCTTTTGATGTGTTGTTTGTTCATGGTTTACTATTCATTCATCAGATCTTAGACTAAGTTAGGTAAAGTTTGAAAAGGTTTAAATATTCAATGACAACTGATTCACCCCCACCTCTCAGTTGTTTGTCCTTCTTTTCCCAACATCTAGGGGGCTGGAAGACTTTGCAGGTGGTAGCTCCCCCTAAGACAACACCCTTTCTCAATTAATCATGATGAGATCTTATGCATAATTCAAAAGCATAGTGTCATCCATCATCTCATTATCTTACCATTTTTTCTTTCTCTAACCTTTTGTAGCTTGCTTCTTTTCCTCTAACTTCTTATGTTGAACATGTGGTCTCATAGAACCACTTTTGAAAAATATTGCTTTGTGCCAAAAATTTATTACATTTATAGGAGACAACATTATATTTTGGAGTCAAACCATTTCTCCTTACTTTATTTCTACAATCAAGAGCCTTGTGTCTAAATTTATTGCATGCATAGTAGTTACCATAAAAGGAATGAAAGATCATAGCATTATGTCTTAGAGGAAAAAATAAGTTATTACTCATGTAATCATTTATTTCCACAGATCTACAATTGATATCCTTATGACCAAACTTGTTTCAAGAGTAACAGTAACCATGTAAGGATCAAGAGAACCTAGGAGTAGAAAAATTTCTAGAAGGATATCTTTTGAGATCTTATTTTGATTGCTAACCTTTATGAAATCATCATCCAATTTCTACTTCTCATCATTAGTTTTCTTAGATTCTTCAACATGTTTTTTTTCCTTTTTTATTTCAATAAAGCCTTCAAGGATATATGTCTATGATTTTTAACCTTTTTCAAATACAAGACCACCCTTATTCTTTAGAGGATTTTGATTGATGGTTATTTCATCAAGGATGTTGGTTCTCTTCTTGAGCTTCAATCCTTTGTCTCTCTGGTTCTTAAATTTCTCCAATTATTTTCTTAAAGAGACAATTTCTTCTTCAAGCTTGGCACATTCAACTAATTTTTCATTGAACTTATCATTTAGACAATTTTTAACCCGGGTATGTGCAGGATCATCATGGAAAAAATAGGCCCTTAAGTGGCAAAAAAATCAGAAAACTCAGAGTTAGGCAACTTGACTTAAAATTTTGAATAAGTTATCTATATTATTAAAAAAATATGCAACAATAGAATCTGTAGGAAATTGAATGTAGTTTCTAAACTACTATGTTTGTTTAAAAAAAAAAGAAATCTATTTAGTGAAAATTTGAAATTTCAATGCAGTAGTACTTAAATTTCAGGGAAAAAATAAGCAGGTGTCTGTCTGACCACCCTAACCACAATAAAATGATAATATTGTTTTATAAGATTTTAGATATAAGTAGAGGACATGTCCCGATGTGATGCATATTTTTTTGTAATTTTTTTCCAAGTAAATAATTAATTATGATTTTTTTATTACAACTTTTAAAAATATAAAAAACTTGTATTTTTGACCACCTTAACTTGGTCAAAACTTCATGATATTCATTTTTTCTTTTTTTAATCCTATAGTATGCAAAGCATTGAATTTGATGCATGTTTTGGGTTCAAAAAATGTGATACCATTTGAAAGCTATAGATGTTTTTCAATCAGTCTATCGATCAAGACTTTAGTCATAATTTGAATAGAAAATGAATAATAATTACTTATTAAATTCAAAGTAAAGCATAATTTATATTGGTGGAAATTTGAGAATCTCCTTTAAAAACCCTTTTCATTTCATCAATTTTGGGTAAAAAAAAAGTCGTTAGCCACATACCCATCATATTGCCACTTTTTGGCCCATCATGATCCTACACATATCCACCCTCTTTCCTCCCTCAACGTGAACTTTCAAATTGATTATTTTTTCTTTTAATTCTTTGAGTTTGATCTTGAAATTTCCATTTTCTTTGCTTGTTGCATCCATATATTCTAGTGAAAAAATAAGCTCTCCTTCAAAATTAACTTCACAATATTCTTCAGGAAAGAATTCTGTATCTCCATGTTTATCATCTTTCAGAGGATTCTTATCATTAGTCAATGCTTCATATTCCATGTCTTCCACTCCAAGATCTACCCCAACTGTTAAGGTGTATCAAGGTACTTGGATTTGATACCAATTGTTGAAATTGGTATTACTGAGAGGGGGGTGAATCAGTACTTAAATAAATTATTCACTTCCAATAGAAATTAATCAAACATAAACATTTAAAGCATGATATGAAGAAGAACACATAAGAACACAACCATAACACCTTTTATGTGAAAAAACCTACAAGGGAAAAACCATGGCAAGAAAGCCACTTGGATGTACTATCCAAATAAAACATCACTAATGAAAGCAATATTTACAACAAGTTTTATGGGTGACAACCCAAAGGAAGATACTGTAACTCCCTCAAACAAAACATTTACAAAAATGAGGTTCTACAACCTCTGTAAAAAACTACCGATTTTATTTTGATACTTTTTCTCACAAAAGTAGACTACTTCAACATTATAATGATCTTTCCAAGATCTGTAATATCATCTTATTTCTACACAATTACTCCATCAATCTTCACAACACCAAAATAACTTTACTCTTTCATCACAATGAAAATATTATCTCAGTAGCAACATCATTGTTGAACTAATCTTCTCGACACTTCATTATCAAAATAGTTTTTCTAGATTCCTTATTTGCACATTAAATTTTTTACATTATCTATTCATTTGCACATTCAATGTTCTTGATCCTTTATTTATAGCCTTTGAAAGCTTAAAAAAATGTATCCTTTCTCGATGAAAATGAAACATATGATATGATATGTGTAATATCCATGTATGTTAGCCTCTAATACTCTGTAGTAGGTAGAAATAAAATGTGACACACACCTAGAGATAAACATGACCAATTTTACATCATCCTACACTTCTTTACTTCTACACGCTTCTAAACAGTTGACACAAACATCTCAACATGCCAAGTTGACTCAACAAAAATTCATCCTTATTTATATTGGCTTCAAACCAAAAGTGGTACCGAAGAGGAAAAAATAAAATCATGTGGACCATGTCATGAACACTATTGTGCCATAGAAAAAAGGGACCTCTTTCTTGACATGGGATTAATTCATGATAAATTGGACTTAATGAGGCCTTGATTTAGGTATTGTGAGGCATTTTATACATCCAAACTAGGTCTTGGAACCTTACAAACTAAATAATATGCATTTAACGACGTCTTGTAAAGGTGTTGTAAAGTGTTCAAAGATACTTTCACGCTTTTCTAGACTTAATAAACCCATTTCTCCCCAATTCAACATTATAAAATGTGTTTAATAACATTATCACATAAATTTAGAAGGCTTGTGAATTAAACTTAATGTTAAAATAGTGTTGTAATGTGTCTTACACATTCACATTGATTCTTGTTCCTTCCTAGGCTATGGACCTCATTTTAGTGTTGTAAAGTGTATTACTCACACTTTCACATTGAATTTTGTGTCCCAAGTCCCATTTGACATTCACATTACCATTAATAGGCCCCTATTAACCCATATTGTGCATCCCAAGGCTTAAATTGATCAAATAACCGACAAAGTTGTAATTTAAACCTTATTTCCTTATCTATTGGCTTCTTAGCTGTCCAAATGGCCCCTATGGGACACATTCGCCAGGCATGGATAATCAGTCCCATATAGGTGGGACCCATTCACCATGTGTGGAAAATTAGTCCCATTTGGCCCCATTTTGACCTTTGAGCAGGAAAAAAGTGAAATTTAAGTTTAATTTCACTTCATGTCGGTTTGTGATGAGGTATCATCAGGTTACTAAGAAACAAGTGTGTATAAATAAGTGTTCTTCTCCTCATTTTACATCTCTCATCTCTTATCATTCATTCATCCATCAATCTTCCATCTCAAGTTAAGAAACTTAGGGTTTTGTCATTACAAGTCATTCAAGATCAATTTTTAGACCTTCAAGGGTAGATCCTTCATGTTTTGCTACATATTTTCAAGATAAAACATCATAGAAAGGTAATAAACTCCATTATTGCATGTTTTATTCCTTTATTTCATCATTTTGGTTTAATTACCTAAAAGGGGTTTGACCAAGGCAAACCCCCATGCCTTAACATTCACCATTTCTCTCTCTTGTCTTGTATGTTTGCAGATTTAGGACTTTTGGAAGCTTGGAAATGATTAAGAATCAAGTTGCAAGGTTTCTCAAGTCTTCTCTTCATTCAACAAGTCAGAATATCAACAAAAACTCACTTTCAGGTTCGGAAATCATAGTTTCGTAAGCAGAAACCTGTAGAGAATCAAAGTGTAGACCGAGAGCTCTGGATTCCACCTTTCAATATTCAGAAATTCAAAAATGGACTCATTTTCAATGAGTGGCGAATGAGTCCCATTTCCAGGTCAATTTTAAGTTTTTTTCATTTTTAGATACCCTTTTGTCAGAAACGGGTTCTGACATAGTTTTGTAGAACTGGGACTAATTCGCCTAGAATGGTGAATGAGTCCCACCAGGCCTGAAAATCAACATTAGTAGCATTTAATAATCCATTTCTAGTTTTTATCCACATTCCAGGTGCACACTTTTGGTTTACTTCATTTCTGTTTAGTTTTGCATTCATTTCGAGGTGTTTTTGCATTACACAATGTGTTTTCAAACATTGCATATTTCATAAGTTTTGCATACTTAATCAATCAATTTCAATACTTAATTGCATCTAGATCATTTCATTTATACATAATTTCATCCTACATATCTTAGATTGAGTGAACCACCAAGATTTTGAGGTGTGGGATCTATCTCTTTCCGTTAGGTGAAAGACCCTAATTGAGCAAAAGAGACTTAGCATTCCTAGCCCCAAAAATCTATGGTTAAACTATATGCCATTCCAAATATTATTGTACACTATTTTTATCAATTTAGATCATTTGACATTTGTGCAAACACTAATACCCAAAATATTAACTTTGGATAGACTATGGTATAGGATAAGATAAATTATCAACTTGTAGACCTTTTAGAGAGCACAAAGAGACTAAAAAATACTCCTGATAACCTCTTTATCTAGTTATAGTAAATTAATTACTCATGCAAGTCATTATATCACCAACTAATCAAATTTCCTAATTGTTAGATCAGTGAAAACATATTGACACATTAAAAAAAAATGATGTTGAAACAAATCACATGAAACATGAATTGAGTGGGTAGACTATCTATATGAATATAAATACAAAATTGTAGAACCAAAAAATATAATATGGTGAAGTGAAGAGACATTATCACATAAACTAACTTGTTCTTATTCTGCTAACACTGGAAAAAAAATTATGGTAACACTTATGTACTGAAACTTGGATAATATATACCTCATAGCTATCCTTATCTATCTTGAAATCCGTAGGGCCATTAGTTCATTTATAGAGAAATACAGAGCATTTGAATGAGGTTCAAAGATGCAATTCTTTGTGCCTTTAAAAATTTGAGGGCTTATACATTTTTCTTCATATCACATATCAAATCTTTCAATAGAAGACATTTTTAGCAATACATTAATCATCAATCCATTAATTTTAGAAGATAAGTTGCATTAACTTTAGAAGATAGGGTAAAACTATGTACATATGATACTAATCAATATCATCAGAATTCTTCATTAAAGACTAGTGAATTTGCAATAGCAACATGATTTGACATCAATAACAACACACTAATAACATATTTGTAACACATTCTCAAATGTTAATATCACTAATTATTTAAAATTTATAATGTTGTTATAATTAATAAAACTATACTTGATATTTACCTTTATTATTAATATTAACATCGTCCTTTAAAGTGAAATCAATTTATGCTCTCCAATTTTAAAAATGAATACCTTTGGGAAAGGAAGCTCATAGGGGGTTTTGAATTCCTCTAGTGAATCTAGGGATGGGAGTTTTGATTCATAGGATGATGATGATGTATTCCAACTATTGGAGACCTAGTTGCTTCATCCAATTATGGTGGATTTATGTTTTTCTTTCCTATGGAAATTCACTTTTGTTGTGGGGGTGTGTGATGATTCTGTGGTTTGGCATCCAGATGCTTGGTATCTTATCTTAGTGTCATGTATGCTTGATTTCATGTGGTGTATCTTGTAATTTGGCCTCCTTTGGGTGCCTTTTGGGGGATGCGAGGTGGGTAGCTTGGATTTTTATTCAGTGTTGAAGTCCTCTCTTTCTTCTACATATTTTTTCCTTTTTTTCAAACTTTATTGAGTGATGGGAACCTTGTTGCTCTTGTCCCCTTTGTGTTTTGTAACTACTAGTCTACTTTTGGAGCTAGTTTTAGTCCTGCCGAGATGGGAGTTTTTCAAGGTGAGTTCGTAGTTGTTGTGTTGGTTTTTAGTTCTTGGCTTTGTGATGACCTCTTGTGGTTGTCTCTTCTTGTGAATTTGGGTCGAGTATTTTCTTTGGCCCTTACGTGTGTTGCTTGTTTCTTAGATAATTTTTCAACTTTGGTTCCTTTTTCTTTTCTCATCCTAGGCTTCATTTTAGCTCTTGGGTTCACCTCTTATGTGGTGGCCTTATCCCTACTCTTTTCCAATGTTGGGTGGTTGAGCACTTGTTTAGATCTGCAAGCCTTCTTTCATAATCTCTAAATCTATGTTGGGGACTTTGGTTAAGTTGTGGTTTGTGGATTTTTAAGTTTTTGTACTTCTCTATTTGACCTAGGTTCCCTAGTCTTCTATTGATTTGCTTTGGAGAAACACTTATCTTTTATTGTCTCTAAAGTTTTTTTTTTTTTAGCTTGCAAGTCCTAGTTTGGTTATTTTGTTAGAATTTTCTTTGCCTCTCTATCTCACTTTTTCCCCTTTGGTGCTTGGAATTTTTTGCTGATTCCTTGTTGGTGTAGTTACTAGCACAATCTATGTGGTGATAGTGGGTTTCTTGTGCAAGTTCCTCTAGTGGTGTTAAAGGCCCTACCCAATTTTGAAGTGGTTTGCTTTGTGCTATGGAAACATCAAGCTTGGTGTGCTCAAATGATTTTATCTTAGCAATTCTTATGGTGATTTCTTTTCTGTTTTGGACCTGAAGGTTTCGGGTTTTGAGATATTTTGGGCCTCTTTGTCTTAGGCGGTGATTTTTTTGGATAAGCTAAACTTTGATAGTATGCTTACCCCTCATGTGGTTGGTTCATTTTTTATCTTCAAGGATTCAACGGTCTCCATAGTTTTTCACATTTTTCTTGTGGTCGGGTTGAGCTTAAAGTTCATTTTGAATGCCTGAGTGCTCCTATTGCTCTTGGTTGCTAGGAGTATTCTCTCTACCCGTGTGTGTGAAATCTTCTTAGCTCTATAGATAGTGTCTCCTATTGAGATGAAGACCTCTCATTTTGAGATGGATACCTATCCTATTGAGGTGGAGAATGGTTATGATGGTGTGGTGAGTTTCTCATGCTACTTCACCTAGTTTTCTCCTTTGCAGCTCCTTTTGAGGTGGAGGCCACTCTTCCTGAGGTGGAGTTTCAGTTTGTTGGAGAGTCTATGTTGTAGTGGATAGGTTTCTCTTGGTGAGCTCTCATATATAATTGGAGAGGTAAGTTGGTAGGTGGGGATTTTCTACTACATCAACATCACTATTATTGTTGACTCAAAGATTGGTTCTATGAGCAAAAGGATGGTTGGTGAATGGTTGCTTCATGAAGTGTTGATGGGCTCTACTTTTTAGAGTATGTTTATGTATTGGTGGCTTGGGATTCATGTCCCTTTAATACGAGTAGGTATAGGTTTGAATTATGGATTGCTTTGTCCAACCTTGGCATGGTTATTGTTCAAGGATGTTTCTTTGCAACTCTGTGTGTGGTCTATTTTGTTGGCCATGAGGCTTTTTTTCTCTTGTGACTAGTTTGGGATTCAGGTCCCTTTAAAACTTGCTTGTTATGGTTAATTGGGTTTCAAGTCCAATTAAAAATTGCATGTATTTTTTTGAAGTTTTAGTTGTCTTATCCACCCTTGGGGTGGTTTCTATGGAAGGTGGTTGTTTTTCTCCTTCGTGGATGGCTTATTGGCTTGTTTTATTGGCCATAAGGCCTATCTTACTATTGGTTTGGGTTTCAAGTCCCATTAAAACCTACATGTAAATGGTTTGAATTTTGGATTGTCCTTCACACCCTTTAGGTGGTTATTATTGTTGGCTACTGTTTTGCAACCTAAAGGGTGGCATGTTAGCCTGTTCTACTAGTTTTGATGCCTATTTCAACTTTGTTGCTCTGTTTGTGCTAGATCAATTGATCGTAGGGCCTGCTTCTTTTCATGGTCTATTTTGCTCGCTATGAGGCCTATTTCATATTGTTGTATGGGTTAGGGGCCATTAACCTTATTGTTTTAATAAAAAAAATTATCCTTTATTTTTAGCATTAATCTTACAATCCACTCTAATATTGCACATAAATCTCATTATTTAATATCATTAATCGTAGGGTTAATATTAACTATTCCTATCAGTGTTAATTTTTGTGTTATATATAATCATATAATAACTAACATTAATATTAATATTCCTCTTAATCTTAATCTTAACTTTTACTCGCCAATATTATTAATATTAACATTACTCTTATTAATAATGTTAATATTGGTTTTAATTTTGATATTTATTATTAATATTATATTTATTGTTGTTTGAATGAACACTATTGCTTAATTGTAATATTGATATTTAAGATTAGTATCGTTACTCATATATTGTTATATATATATATATATATATTCTTGTAATAGAATTAATCAATGATGTTAATGCTTGTATTAATAATAATACTACTATTATTAATATAATTATTGAAATTAGTAGTATTAATATTTGATGTTAATATTATTAACACCATCATTATTTAAACCCAAGAGTCTAATATTGATGCCAATATTAATATCTATGTAAAGGTGATTGAAAATACGAAAAAAACCCCATCTATGACCTAATTAAATTTTAAACAGTAATCTCATGATTAAATATTTAATAATCATATCACAAATAAAATGCAACAAATACAAAACTATAGTCCCTCAGAATGGATTATAGTTGGTTTAACGTGGCTTAACAAGAGATTCATAAGAGCATAGTAAATAGTGAAAGAATTAACATGTATCTATAATCATCATACAATATAAAACCAGAAAGTCAACATATCATAAATGACTAAAATCAACCATAATATTCCAGAACATAGAGGATCAAAATGCTTGAATAAAAATGTAGTCAAACAAGGTATGTCAAATATTTGGCCTCAAAATTCAATCCTATAGACCTTGGCATAATCATCTACATTAACTATAGTAGATCTAAGCATTTGCATTCTACTTGGAATGTTTGTGATCATGTATAAAGTATTGAATTGATTGAAATGGTAGACTAAGTCATAATATAGGAAGGTGGTCAAATTCCTAATTACAATAGAACAAGTTCTACTAGTGCACTTTAGTGTCACCAATTTGAAATATTAA
>VDFB02058242.1:264242211-264263620 GCA_007258455.2 Sequoia sempervirens
AAAAAATTGTTAGGGCTATAAAGGAGAATTTATCTTTAATTCCTAGAAAAATGGATGATAAAGCTACTTGGTCTCCCTTTGATATTGCTACAGCCAAAAAGTGGAATTTGAAATTAGTTGCTTTAAAATCCTCCATGATGGCCTATTGTGGGAGGGAGAACACCAGCTGGACTTTACCGCCTTTTGGATGGGTGAAAGCCAATTTTGATGGTGTTGCTAAAGGAAACCCTAGGAAAGCTAGTAGTGGGTGTGTTTTAAGGGACAATGCGGGGGCTTTTATTGCGGCTTTTGCTGTTGACATTGGCACCCAAACTAATCATGTTGTGGAAGTCATTGGGGCTTATCACGCGGTTAACCTAGCTTTCAATATGAATATGAAATGTCTTTGGCTGGAGGGTGATTCTAAGAACATAATAGACTGTATTCTCAGGCTAACCCCCCCCTCGTGGACCATCAAAAATTCGATCGAAGATACAATTTCCATATTAAGTAAATTTGACAAAGTGAAAGTTTCCCACGCCTACAGAGAAGCCAATAAGGTGGCGGATTACTTTGCCAATGAAGGGTTCAAGAGGGGTGGGGAAAACACGTGGAGGAAGAATGATTACCTCCATTCTGAGGTTAAAGCTCTAATCTATTATGATTCTATACATGGAAGATAAGTTTGTCTTCGCCATGATGAAGCGGATAAAGATTAAGTACGTCGATTTCATTAGATTTGATGGGGTCGACGTCATTTTCCTTTTCAAGAAGCGTTCTCGGCATGTTTTTTGGGTGTCTAGGAAAATAAGCTTAAATGGGACCCAGAGCAACTGTAGGGTATGGTATAGCAGAGATCTGAAGATGGGGGGAGAGAGAAAACGTGTTGAGCCAAGCAGCTGTCAAGAGCACAGGAAGAATGTTAAAGCTTGGGATAAAATTGAAAAAGGAGGTTTAGTTCCGTTTTTGGAAAAGCTCCATGGAACTGATGAGATGGTGCTAGACTATTTCGCCAAAAATTGAAAAAATGGTGAGATTGTGCTATTTGGTAAGAGTGTTAAGCTTAATGAGAAAATCATCGGTGAGATTACTGGTCTTTCGACTGAGGGTGTGAAATTTTATCAGGACTGTCGGTTCTCTGATGAAGCGGTTATCAGATTTCCAAAGAAAGATAAGGAGAAGGCTAAGTTGGTTAAGGTTTCCAATAGCTACTTTGCTGTGGATTCCATTAAATCGATCTGGAGGAAAGTTCTAAAAGTCATTATGGAGTACATCACGGTTGATGGGCGCTTCACTAGGGCATATGGTTATCACTTTGCCATTTTGAACCACTTTCGTCACAAGGTTCATATCTCTTTGCCATTTTATTTATTCTCTTCTTTGAAGAATTGCCTTGATGATGTTGAAAGAAACCCTAGGCGGATTTCTATTATTCACACTGGTCTTGTCAGACTCATCTTTGAGCATTTCCAAAATTTACCCACTCTGCCTAAAAATGTTGCTGCTGGGGAGTTGGACGATGAGGATACATAAAGTAGCAGGGAGACTGATCCCTTGGCCCCTTTTGCTTTTGCTCTTGCTGGTACTAAAACCATTGATCCCCAGTCCCTTTCTTGTCGGAATGCCCTTGAGGGTTCTGCTCTGCCTTCTTGTCTTAATCCCCAGCCTTTGCATGGTAGCCCTATGTCGGGTTCTGCTCCACCGTCTTGTCTTAATCCCCAACCTTTGCCTGGTTGCCCTACCCCGGGTTTGGTCTCTGGGTTTAAAGGTGCCTCGGTTACGAAATTAGTTTTGTACTCTGGGAATTCTTTGGAAAGTCATCCTGAAAATCCTATGGCCAGTAAAGAGTCGGTCCCTAGTGCCCCTACGTCTAGAAGATTTGTGAATGCCCCTAAAAGACCCCCAAATCAAGATGAAATTAATTTTTCCCCGGATAACTTTAGGCTTGATGACATAATGAGTGTGGCGGAAAAAAGTGTTGATGGCCTTTTCACTATTTTTAAGTGGTCCCATAAGGAAGTTTGTGATTTGAGTGGCCGTAATAGAGATCTCAGCAACAGAGTCATGGAGTTGGAGCAAAAGGTGAGCTGGAGCTGTAATGAGAATGATGGACAGGACACCCCCTTAATGAAGAAAAGACAATAGTTGCAGGAGGAAAGATTGACTAGGATGGAGAGCAATATGTCCAAGATTGGCCAAAATATCAGGGCCACTGTGGCACATAATCATAAAATTTCTAGGCACAACGCCATTATCATTAACGCTATGGTGGAAAAGTTGGAAAAAAATCAAAAGGGCTCATTGTTCGTGGACTTGGATGTGGATAGAGGTTGTAGCAGAGCTGATGTTGAAGGGATTTCGACTCGCACCCGGGCTAACATGAAGAGGAAGGCCCCTACTTCTATACATATGGTTCAAATCCTCAAGCAGGGAATACAGGATATGAGTGAAGTTGAGAAGGAAGCCGAGGAGTTTTTGAACATCATGGAGTAGTGTTGTTGTGGTCTTCCAGTTTCTTTTTACAGCCCTTTTGGACCCTCAGTTGTCTCTTGTTATCACTGCCATTTCTTTTGGGACAAATTGCCCAGATTTTCTGGAATTTTTTCATTCTATCTTGTATTGTTTTGAACTTTCAGGGTTTTAGGTCCCCGAAACCTACTTTTTCTTTTCAAAACAAGTGAATCAAGAACAACATTAAGAAGAAATGGGTGATCAACCAAGAAATGATCCTACACCAAATAATAGGACCTTTTCTTATCCTATTAATCTGAATGTACGAAAATGATGAGCCTCCTATGAAAAACATTTCAACTTTTGTATTATCTACCTTTAGAGGAAAAACTTATGAGGATCCTGACCAATTTCTCTTTGAGTTTAAGGTTTTATCTTAGACCTATGACTATACAATTGATAACCAGAAGTTAAAACTATTTCCTTCTACATTGAAAGAGCCAGCTTTATGTTGGTTCATGGGTTTAGGTGCAGGAACAATCTCAACTTGGCAGGAAATGGAAACTAATTTTTTGGATAAATATCAAGATTACTGACAAGTAAGAGATAAGAAAGAGGATATGTTTCGAATGAGACAATTGGAAGATGAAATAATGGAAGATTATGCTGATAGATTTCGGTTTGTGCATAACATGTGTGGTAATGGTTTGGATAATGAGATTAGCATGACAATTTTCTGAAAGGAATTGATGATGAATCTAGAGAATCTTTAAATCTTATGGGGAAAGGAGACAATTAATAAACTTTATTTAGAGGAAATTATTGAGATATGTAGAAACTACTCTAGGACTAGAGTAGGGACTAGAAACTCTCGAAGAAACAAAGTTCTCACTCCTAATGTATCTCAAGTAATGAAATAAATAGAAAATTTGAAAACTAATTTACTCCTTCATCTCAACATGCAAGGAGATAAAAAAAAACTACTGAGCTTTTATCCATTTATTATTCCAAATGTAGAGGTAAACATCTTTTGAGAGAGTATCCATTAAATAAAATTGATCTCTGTGAAATCTATGAGAAACATCATGCAACAAGTTCTTGTAGCCTCTTAATTGGAATTAAGAATCATTTGAAGAAACCTGAAGTAGAGGAAGAACTTAACTATGTTGGACAGACACCCCAAAATATAGGACATAATGCTAATCAAGGGAAATATGGTTCTAGAGCTAATTGGAATCAAAATCCTTGTTCAAATGAAAATCAATAGACTCCTCCTTACCAAGCACAACCGCCACCTACATTTTGGGGTCAACCAAAATGGATGAATCCTTAGTGGAATCAACCATAGTGGCAACCATTTCAGTCATAGTGGCAGCCAAACCAACCTTAGTGGTAGCAAAATAAAAAACAACTTTAACCATGCAAAAATTAGGGACCAACGCATCCTTGGGGACAGTCACCTCCACTAGTCACTGGTCCTAATCCTGCTAATGAACAAATAAACTAGCCTCAGTTGCTAGCACAACCTGTTTCAAATTCAAAAAATAATTATAATGATGCCAATCCTCCTACTCTAAATGTGATAGATGCTAATGATATTTAGTTGAGGAACTAAAATGTTACTTTCAAACCAAATGTTAAAGATCAGGAAAGTGAGAAAGAAAAAGAGTATTCAAAGAAAGATCAAAACTCTAATGATGAACAAAAGGTTAGGAAAGCACCTTATCCTGAATGTTTAAAAATAGAACAAGTAGCTCTTAACAAATCCCAACCAAACTATATGAATGTGGTAGATTCTCAACTTCTTCGTGAACTAAAAAATATCAATATTGAGATACCATTATTGCGGGATACTAAGGACATACCAGAAATAAATCAATTGGATAAATCTCTTTGTATGAAAATGCTAGGTAGGAAGAAGAAATTACGTCCTACAATTCAAATAGGGACTAAACTCATTGATGTTTTGTTAGGAAGATTATTACCTCAAAATAATAATGATCCTGGTAGTCCTGTGATAACTTTAAGTATTGGAGGGATTGAGATAACCAACGTACTAATTGATTTAGGAGCAACTATCAATGTTATCACATCAGACACTATTGAATTGTTGGGTATGACAACTATTCTATAGTTGGAAAATCAATCTACTACTAAACCTCAAGGTGTTATTGAAGACATTATGGTTACTATTTATACATGGGATTATCTAGTCAAATTTTTAGTTCTTAAAGCTAGAAAGAAGAATTTTGGTTATCCAATTATCTTACGTAGACCATGGTTGGCTACTGTAGCAACATTGATAGATTGCAGATCAAGAAGTATGATCATTTGTAATGGTAAAAAATAGAAGGAATTTTCACTTTTTCCTCCTTCCCAACCATCATTTCAGCTAAATACTCAACTTTGGGTTGATGAGGATATGGATTCAGAAGGAGATGGCATTGTAGAATTAGCTATGGTTACCATGGTAGAACATATTGAGGAATATGAGGAACAAAATCTTAATTCTGAAAAGATTAGTCAAGAAAAAGAGAAGAACTATCAAGTACATCAGCAAAATTCACACACTTGTCCCTTAAACACACTTGTTGGAGATCCACTTGATTCTAAGAATAAGACCAAAGAAATAACAGTGGTAGGGGATAAGCCTCTTTTTATTAGTTCATCCTTATGTTTTTTGCAAGAAAAGGAATTGAAGCAGAATTTGGAAATCATTCTGAAGCAGTTGTTTGGGAATATAAATACATGAGAGGAATTCACCCTTCTATTTGTACTCATCATATTTATACTGAATATGTTAAACTAGTAAGGCAAGGTAAAAGAAGGATCAATCTTGCTCTACAAGATATTATAAAACAAGAAATAAAAAAGTTGTTGAAAGTAGTGTTTATCTATCCAATATATGATAGTTAATGGGTTTCCCCATTGGTTATTATTCCCAATAAAAATGTAAAATGGTGTGTATGTGTGGACTACAGAGAATTAAACAAAGTCACTAAAAAAGATAATTTTCCTCTGCCATTTATTGATCAAGTACCGGATAACCTAGTTGGCAGTAGTTATTTCTCTTTCTTAGATGGATTTAGTGGTTATAATCAGATTCAAGTGGCTCTTGAAGACCAGGATAAGACTACCTTTACATGTCCTTGGGGAACATATGCTTATACAATTTTACCATTTGGATTGTGCAATGCACCAACAAATTTTCAGAGAGTTTTCCTAGCAATTTTTGCAAATTTGACTACCTCATGTGTAGAAGTATATATGGATGACTTCACAGTTCATGCACAAACATTTGAGGAAGCACTTGAGAGTTTATATAAATTTTTACAAAGATGTAAGGATCTTAGGTTGTCTTTGAATCATGACAAGAGTTCCCTTATGATGATAGAAGGGATTGTTCTAGGACATCACATTTCAAAAGATGGGATAAAAGTTGACCCCAATAAAATATAAATTATTCAAAAGATTGAGATCCCTACAAGTCAAACTAAATTTCATAGTTTTCTTTAGGAATGTTGGCTACTATAGAAGATTCATTGAAGGGATTAGAAAAATTGTTGAGCCTTTGTTTACATTTCTCAAGAAAGACTGGAGTTTCTTTGACAAGTGGTTGTCAAAAATTGTTTGAAATAATTAAACATGCCTTAACTATTGTCAATTATCAAAGGGGACTTATTTGGAGTCCCATTTCATATACATGTTGATGCATCTAACTTTGCTATTGGTGTAGTTTTGGGACAAAATGATGAAATGAAGCAATGCATGCTATCTACTATATCGGTAAAAATCTTAATCCTCGCTAAAAGGAATTACACAAATAATCTGAAAAAGAATTTTTAGTATTAATATATGCAATCAATAAATTTAGGCATTATATTACTGGTTACAAGGTATTCATTCATACAAACCATGATGCTGTATTAAATATCCTATGAATAAGTTGTAGTGTATTGGATGAATTATAAGATGGTTATTATTTTTTTTATTAGAGGTAAAATACGGGTTTTGATGGGGCCCAAACCCAATACAAAGAAAAGTAGGTTGCAATTATATTACATCATCAGTCATCAACAGCCACTAAAGATTAACAAGACATCACACACTGCATCTTTCAATCTAGCAAGGGCCTAAGACCCTTAAACAACTTGGTTTTAATCGGGACTAGAAACCCTTCTAAATACACATAGAACTCTTCTCCCATCTACTAGGCATTATAAAATAGTCACCATGGAAGAAACCAATTTGAGCTTAGAAAGATAATCAGATAATTGTGTAGGGACTCCATTAGACCCTCTAATCAAAAACTGAGAAAATCTAAAAAACTCCCCAATTCTTCAATAGGGGAGTATTGAGAGAGCACACACCACTAGGCACAAAGCTAGTGCTCAAACTAAGAAGCAACTCTAAACCACCATCTCCCCAATTTCTAGAGAGAGGATGAAAGGGAACAACAAAAAGCCACCGCAATGAAAAATAGCCAACACCCTCCACCTCCACCTCCATAGGGGAGAAATTACCACCTCATTAAGAACAACTAAGGGAAGTCCACCTCTATCTGACCAAAGGACAAATCCAACATAGTAGCCCAACTCACATCCATAGCATCTAGTGGTAAACACTACACCAAAAAAAAATTGTGGACAAGGAGAAGAGTCTCAAATAAGCACCCTAAGTCCACCTTAACATCTTTCAAATAAGAACTTATCTGGGTTTCCAAATAAAACTTGAACATTAAATTCAAAGAGAAGCCATTCGCCATCCATAATTTCCAAACTCTTCACAATAGACCAAAAAAATTGAGCCAACAGAATATAAACATGAAGCAGCTCAACCCACGAGAAGACCACAAACCCCAATATCAGTGACCTAGGGGGAAAGAGGAAAAACAACAAGAACCCTTCTGAAGAGGGGAGGCTAGAAACATTCCTAACCAAAGAAAACAACTGGGGTAGCAAGATAAGAATGACACTCAACCCAAAATTTCCTCAAAATCACCCCAATCAAAAGGGAAAATAACCACAACCATCACTTCTAGAGACAAAGGCTAAAGGACCACTGAATAGAGTCCTAGACCTTAATGAACAAGAATAACCAAGTCTCTCTCATAAGGAATTGGGGACCAAATAGGACCTGGAAAAGGAGAAGGACCACCAAAAAGAACACCAAGCTACCCCAACATGTTCCATGTATTAGAGATGAATCCATCCATACTGAAAACAAAAAACCCCAAAAGGAGCCTCCAAATGCACAAAAAGAAGAAATGAAGGACAACCAAAGGAAGAGGAGGCAAAATAAGCCAACATTAGGAACCACCAATCCATCCTATTACACCAAATAGGACTATTAATAAACCCATTCAACATCCAACCTACCAAGAGGCAACCAACATACATCCACACCCACTGACAGGGAAGCATCCAAAAAAAAACCAGGGGGGAAAACTCAGCCAAACCTAAAGAGGAAAAATGCCTTCTCCCACCTCAGGAACAACACCTACTCCCAACCAAACAAGGAAAACCAAGGGGAGTACCACAAAATACACTTCATCACAACATCCCTCCCACACCATTTAGCTCTGCTAAGGAAACATCCTCCACATCTCTCAACAGTCCCAACAAACCACCCAACATATTGGGACAACAGAGCAAATAGGGAACAACCCACACCCCGGGTGAACCATCTATCGCCTCATTTCCCAATGTCCTCACCTCCATTAGATTTAGAGGCTCCAACTGAAACTCCCTGCCAGATTTCTAAATGCTCCTCCCCCTTTGTCAGCCCATGCCTTCCTTTGCATCCACGCTTCAATAATTTTAATTATCAAATCTATTGTTTGTTCTTCATATTAAGATGGTTATTATTGTTACTAGAGTTTGATGTGATAATTGTAGATAACTGGTAAAGATAATGTTGTTGTTGATTTCCTTTCTAGAATTGTTTTATGGGGTGATCAAGAGCTAGTAGATGACACATTTCTAGATGAGCACTTGTTCAAGCAATATCAAATCATCCACCATGGTTTGTTGATCTTTAAAATTATCTTGTTACAAGGAAGTGTCCAAATCATTTCAATCCTAAACAGAAAAGGAGATTAATTCATGAAAGTTGTAGGTTCCAATGGATAAATGGACTTTTATTTAAAATGCGTCTTGATCATGTTCTTCAAAGGTGTGTTGCTGAAATAGGTGTTTATGATGTCATACATGCTTTCCATCATGAGCCAGAAGGAGGACATTATTCAATAGTCATAACTATTCATAAGATCTTAGGAGCTGGTTATTTTTGGCCATCTATGACAAAGGATGTTTCATTCTTTGTTAATCATTATGATGAATTTCAATGCATGGGAAGACCTACACCAACAATGGAAACACCGTTACAACCTCAGATAGCTTTGGAACCATTTGAGAAATGGGGAATTGATTTTGTGGGACCTATTGATCCACCTTCTAGAGGACAACAATATATTCTAGTTTACACAGACTATGTCACAAAGTGGGTTGAAGTGAAAGCTTTTCCAACAACAAGGGAAGATAAAGTAGCTGGTTTTCTGTACAAGCATATTCTTCAGAGATTCGGTGCACCAAGGGAGATAGTATCATAACAAGGACCTTATTTTGTGTCTACTATAATGGAAGCTTTTATGCAAACATATTAGATGACACAAAAAAAATCTACACCATATCATCCTCAGGCAAATGGACAAGTGGAAGTTACTAACTAGGAATTAGAAAATATTTTGACAAAGACTATTTCATTGAGAAAGACAAAATGGGTACAAAGGTTAGATGAAGCAATCTGGGCATACAATACAACTTGGAAGACAACTACTAGATTCTCTCCATATGAGTTAGTGTTTGGAAAAACTCTAGTCATTCCTATTGAGTTTGAAATGTAGACATTGAAAACAACATTGGAGGTTAGTATTGACTTGCCTCACGCAAAAAAGAATAGAATTCTACAGTTGAACCAATTAGATGAAATGAGAATGGAATCTCTTCAACATATGGAAATAATTTAGAAGCAAAGGAAAGAATGGCATGATAAAAATATTATGACCAGACAATTCAAGAAAGGAGACTGGGCACTATTGTTTGACTCCAGATTTCAAGATTTCAGAGGGAAATTTCATACAAGATGGTTGAGACCCTATCAAATTGATCAAGTTTTTCAAAATGGAGTTTTTCAACTAATACCAATAGATGGAGAAAGAAGGATCATGATGGTTAATGGTCATTGTTTGAAGATTTATCACAAACCTACATCAAAAAAAGAATTTGTATCAAAATTCTAGAATAGAGTTGAACATTTCTGATGGAAAATATTCCTTCCATAGGAGAATGTGCTCCTAGATAATCTTTTGAAAAGGTATGAATAAGAAGGTAGATTGAAAACCAATGATGGTGGTTTACCTTCTGAATAAAGGAGATAGATTGAAAACCAAAAATGGCGGTTTATCTTGTAGAAAAAATGAAAAATAAAAAAATAATATATAAAAAAATAAAAAAAATAAAAAGATGGCTAAAAACCAAAAATGGTAGTCTCCTAATGACTCTTGATGACTCCTGATGACTCCTAATGACTCCCGATGACTCCTGACGACTCATAATGTTCCCAAAGTTCTCTATAATAAATGTTCTTGTTAATTTCAAGCTCTCTCTAATTGACTGGTTGGAATTTTTTCCAGTTGAGTTAATTCACATGCTTTGATTGACTCTTGCATTTAACAAAAAGGTACACATCTATTGTAGATATTATTTTCAAAATATTACTTTTTGACTTAGTTATTGTGATGTGAAAATAAGTAAATATTTTGAGCATAGACATCTCCACCCATAGTTATTAATGTTGTAATAAATAAGTTTTAATCATTTCAAAATTTGGCGGAGGCATATGGATTTGGCATTGAAGTGACTATTGTAATAAATACAAGTAATAAGGGAGATTTCATATCAATTCAAAATAATTCAAAGTAGTGGTTGATATGTGTGAAATGTCCATAAGGAATGAGGTGAAATAAATGCCCAACGTCTTGACATGACGTGCATTTTTTTTTAAAGTGTTACGTCTATGGAAAGAAATGTTCATTTTGCATTTCACTCAGGAGTTTGTCTTTGCCATTTTCTCCTTTGAAGTTGCAAAAGTAAGAAAAAATGGGGCATAAAAGAAATTTTGAGCTAGAGAACTTCATTTTAGATCTTGAAATAGAGAGATTACTTAGAGAGGTAGGGTGGCTCGATTTTATACAAATGTATGAAGGTTTTGAACTTGATTTACTCAAAGAATTTATTAGGAACTTTCATGTAATGTTACCAGAGTAAGAGGGGAAATAATTGAGGTTAGCCCTATTGTTATAGGTGAAATCTCTAGTATTCTAGTTGAAGGTGAGCCAGTAAACAAAGGGCACGTAGGTTTTAAGGAGTTGGTGTCTGCATTTCATGAAGAACTAGGAAGGTGGCCATAATTTTTGTGGCATAAGGGTAGCCAGAAGGGAGTCGCTCGCAATAGTCTAGAAGAGCCACGAAAAATAGCTGTAACATGGTTGATGAATTTTTTCCCTATGAGGGGAAATATGACACAATCTTATGGCCAGGAATTCAAATGATCATGCATTTGAGGTATGGAAACACCAGAACTTCCACAAGAATTAACCTTCCTACCTTTCTATTCACTCAAATATCTTATATGGTATCTAGGGTTAAATCTAGGGGGTGTCATCCATTAGGTATCATAGTTTGATTCATTTAATTATCAAGCACCATTTCGTGAAGAAAGAGGCTGGTAAGGAAGGATGGTTAGAATTTCTATCAACCCCCATTGTCAAAAGTGGAAAGAAATCCAAAAAAGGACCCATAGTAAAAAAATTAAAAATTGAGAAAGGAGAAGCTTCTACAAAAGGACAAAAAAGGAAAAAAGTAAGCTATAAGAGACTGAAAGGGTAACTCGTAGTACTTTTAAAATGAAAAGGTGTGTGTCACAACAAGAAAACCCTAGTGTTGGGTGATCCCATAATAGTGGTTTATAATTTTGGTCAAACTGGACACCTAAAATTATTATTTTAACTAAATCTTCACATTCAAGCACCTATAGCGGCTAAACCGTGAGGAATTTGAAGATGGTGCAAACCAGAGTCTCATCAAATTTTGTCTATAGATTCTAAAAATATTTTTTACAAAATTTTGGAATCAAGTTGCACTTTTTCCATCTCCCACGAAAATGGGTTTTTTTAGAAAACAACATTTTCAAAAGTGATGCACACCATATAATGCATAACTTTTTTTCCCCAAGGATAAAATTCTAATTCTTTCAAATTTAGATTTGTAACTCTGTTATCTAGTGCTTCCACTTGGTTAGATAGTTTTTATTGAATATTTTTTCCTTAATCAAGTTTCAAAGTCAAACAAATTACAATTAGACACAAGCAGACTGTATAACGATAACTTTTTTTGTGTATGTCAAAATTTTATTTTATTTTTTTGTTGGATCAAGGACTTCAATATCTGGTGCACTCATATTTTTGAATTTTTTTTTTGATAATATTCTATTTTTCCACATGTGAAGAACAAATAAATTCATTTTCGATGAAAAACCTATGTTTAATAAAACTTAAAAAACAAATACATAACAAAACCAAAACATATTAAAATTATATTCATTGGATAGCTTGTTCTGAGGAATACCATAATCATTTGAAATAAATTTTAAATGAATTCATTTGATCCCCCAAAATCTAAATCAAAAGTGATTTTTTATCAGCATTTTGATAGGTGTAAAGGAGACGCATTTATAGGTATGGTTTAAAACTAGCGAGGTTCTATCCAAGGGGGTTTGATCTAAGGTGATTTAATCAAACCCTCTTCAATTGGAATCCTTAAAATGGAACTTTTTAAGGCTTAAATCATTATATTTTCTAAAAATATGTGATTTCAGCTAAAATTCATTCCTCTCGGAATTGTAAACCACTATTATGACAGCACCCATTGTTGACACCAATGTTCCAACTTCTCATGATTTTTCAGTTCAAACCCATGATGCCCCTCAAGACACCTTGAAAAACTGTGAAGAAATCCAAGCCCCTGTGTGTTCTCCTAAGCAATCTGAAAGTTCTCATGAAGCCCCAATTCTGTCTCCACAAAGAACCCTTGTTTTAGTATCTCATGGATCTCCATCTGAAAAAATCCCCCTCATATGTCAAAAGAAGATAACCCTATTGGAGGGTCTAATGAATCTTCTTCCCCACTTGTGTTGGTTTTTAAAAGGAGGAAAGGTAAAGAACCAATGGATGAACAAGAGAAATCGCCTCAAATTCAGGAAGAAGAGGAGATGGAGGAAGAAGAAGAAGAGATGGCTAAGGCCATGGAAGTGTCTAGAATACAAGTGGAATTTGAAGAAGAAAGGAATAGAATATAGTTTCTAGAAGAGAAGTTAAAAATAAAAGAAGAGGAATTGCAACAATTTGTGTCCAAGACTGAGCAAATAGAAAAGGAAATGATAGAAAAAGAAAGTGTTTTGCAAAAATAATCAAACCAAACAAAAAAATCCTTACAAAAAGCTAATGCACAAGCATTATCTAGAGAAGAAGAGACAACAAGGTTCAATGTAGTAGAAATAGGAAGACTAAAGGAAAAATTGCAACAAAAAGAGGAACAGTTGAAACAATAGTCAAGTATATTACGTTACCATGAGGCTTCTACCTCATCTACTCTAAGGAGATTCCTCTCTCTAACAGCACTGAAGCTTAAGCATGAGAATAATCAGTTGAGAAGCCAAAATCAACAGCTAGAGAAAGAGAGGGATGAAGCAAATGAGAGATTACAACAAGTGGTTGGTTTTTCCTCAACAATGTTGTCAATGAGGAAACCTTTAGAGTTATATGGATTATTTTTGAGAGAAATATTTTTATAGTGGAAAATCAATCACTTGGTACTAAAAAGAAAAATAGATTATAATGATGACAGTGAATTTATTATGGATTTTTACAATAGTCATCCTACTATTCAAAACCAAATGTGTGAATACTTTCACCATGGTTTTCTCCTTGGTGGTTTTCCACAATCTTTTCTAAATGTTTTTTTTGAAGAGTTACAAATCAAATATTTTGTATCATTGTTGTAGAGCCAAGTTGAATGGGAAAATGAGACAGATCAATACAATGAAGCACAAATGAAATTAGGCATTCCAATGAGGGATGAAACTCCCTAGTCAAATTCTTACAAAGCCACATTCAAATAATCTGCACAAAGGGACAATGTAGCACTAGTTTAGAGGAGAAATTTGTCTGAAAGCATTTGAATTTTAAAAAATATTCAAGATCACCTTCCAAAAAGAGCTTTAACTACATCAAGAGATAGATACTGCAATATTCCAGCATCATTGAAAAGGAGAGAACCAATTTCTCCACGAAACATTACTTGAAGTCTCACAAGAGTGATATCTTTGATTGAGGTCATAGAGGAGTAGAATGTCAATTGGGTTGGAATGAGGTTCAGACCACCCTTGCTCATAGCACCTACACCTACATTGAATGCTCCACCGTAGTTTATTGGAGAAATTTTCAGAGATTGGTTGAGGAGAATTGAAGAATGAAATGGATATGCTCATCGAAGAACATTCCTAGAATATATGTAGTCATGTCATGATCTAGTTATTTGGTTGGTAGGAAGAAATGGGGATTTACTAGATCCTCATGCTTGAGGACATGGTTGATAGCAAGAGGGGGAGAAATGATGAGTGCATAAAATGACACTTTAATTAATCCTTTTATGTTTTCAAAGATTATATTAATTAACTATGCTAAAGGTAGACTATATGCTTGAATGTTTGCTTGATTTTTCCTTATATTTAACTAACTAGAGGATATATTAGAAATAATATTTTGCATTAAATGTGTTTCTTTTTAATGATGATTAATGATGAAATGATTATGCAATTTAAGATCTTTTGTTGTCATAATAGAATCCTATTTTTGAGGATTCTATTCAGTTGATTAAATGTTGACTTCATGAGGTGGATGTGTTAAAATTCCTATTTAACAAACTTGAAATCTATCTTTCTCTTGATCGCTCCAGCTGGATCCTGATGAATGCTTCCGAATTGACTTCTCCAGTTAGTTTGAGAACTTCTTGTTCAGCTATTATCATGTGGAAAATTTCTCTATGACACTTTCAGTTCTGTTTAGTTTAGTTTTTTCCACTTTGTAACTTGGTAGGCTATGCCAATTTTTGTATTCAAATAAGTGGATATTCTTATAAATATCCATCCTTAGTTTTAGTTTGGGAGTTAGTTAATCTTTTGCTTTAACATTGTAATGTTGGCAATCTTCACTTTTGTTCTACTCGCCTATTTTGGCCAATTGAAATGCAAATAAGGAGTTGATTTGAATCTTGGTGTTTAAGGTCCCACCAGAGGAAGAGTAGGGCCCACTCAATTGAAGGAGGTGACCTTGTGTTATGTTCTTTGATTCAGTTGATTTCTGTTTAATTCATATCAATTGGAAAGTTAGGAATATTGATCTCCAATTAATCATCATTAGTGAATGCAATTAATTCTCAGATTAAGTTCATTGTGTTCTCAAGATGGTTTATTACGCTTTAATGTAGATTAATATTCACTCATTTACTATATATTTAATTACTATTAACAGGAATTAAACTCATTAGTTATTTTCAATTGTATGTAGTTTTAATGGAATAGATAATGATGAGTTATGGGAAGATGAAATTGAAGCTTGTTTGGAATTCATTCATGGAACTTAGTGTCATTATTTTCTACAAATGTAAATATATTCTCTTTTGCAAACATAAATAGATTTCCTTTCCAAGTACATTTCAATTCTAAATTTTAGTTTAAATGTAAATTTGGCTTTTAGCTTAATTCTTCCATGAATCAATTATAATTAAGTCAAGTGAAGTCTGAACTAAGTTATTGGAGTCTAAACAATTGTTAGTTAAGAGACAAGTTAGGATTAAGTCCTTAGAATTAGCTAGAAAGATCCACTTTTGAGAGCTCCTAAAAGCTCCTGAAGGAGCTAAACTGAAACCAAGTCATTGTTTATAGTGCAAAACTCCCCAATTCATGGAAACATCCTTATCACATATAGCTCTAAGACACACCTGGTTCCATAATTGAAATATTAAATGATGTAAGAAGTGACATCAACGACCTTGCACATCACTTCATACCTCCACCTATGCACAACACATCTCAAATGCCAAATGTGGAGAGTCAATTGCTTTACAAGGGCCGATTGTTGGTCTTTTGGCCGAGTTGTTGGAGAGGGTGCATCGGTCCTAGTGAAAAAATATTCCCCTCCTCTATTTTGAATTGGCCTCTCTTCAACAGGATAAATTGGCTCTTTCAATAGAGAAAATTAGAACTCGTGGAGAACAATGATGAGATTCGGCTTGTCAAATGTAGCTCTTTGTGCGAAAAAAATAAGAGGGATGTCTACCATGTATATTGTGTTCTCTCCTCAGCTTGCACATGAAAATCATGGCTTCCACAATTGAATTGTGCTTTTCCCTCTTCTCTCACTGGAAATTCATCTCTAGAAGTTTGAACGATGTCACCCATATTTGAACGATGATGGCACCCAGATTATAGAAGATGTTTTGACCTCAAATGCATCTTTCCCTTCTAATCTCCTAGACAATAGAATCATGGGCTAGTAGAGTGGAAAGTCAGCTTGATATGGCATTTAAATCACACCTCTCCAACACCCAATCTTGCCTGCAGTGGACAAAATACACTACTATCCATGGAATGAGAAGAGTCAACCTGATGAAAAACGATTTTGATACCACATGAGATTTCCAAAAATAAGAACAGAGAATTCAAAACACCTAGGCCTTCAAGCCTCCATCAATCGCTATCCAATGCATTGCAACATATTAGATTTACCAAGATCAATAAGTTGAAACTGATCACAAAATGAAGTTAATAAAATTAGGAATGATTACAAAGTTATAGGTTTAGGATGCACTTGTCAAGAATGACAAGTGTTGTATTAAACTCAATTATCAAAAGACCAACTCAACTTAGAGGTGTAGTGGTGTCAAAATAACTCACTTGATGAGGGAGATGTGGTACATAACTCCCATCAATCAAGGAGTGATGACACACACTTGCCTTTAATATTCCTAATTAACTTAAGTAAATAACACTTTTACCTAAGTAAGCTTAACAAAGGTGTAATATTAATAATTACACCAATAGGTAGCAATATAGTCATTAAAATATAGGAACATCTCTAGATTCTCTCTAGTTTTAGAGGAAGATTATGTTCTTTTGCAAGTGCAATTTCAGAGTGAAGAATAATTTCTTTTGTCAAGTTAGAAGTTGAAGTCAACTCTTAACTCCAAGCTTTAAGAAAGGTGAAAAAATATAAGATATGTTTATTAAAGAAAATGGTGACAAAAATATGAAATGGATTGTTATAAATTTATTTTACAATTTATTAAATTTAATTTCAACTTGGAAGTTGTTATGGAGACATATTGAGATATAAAAAAATAATGTAAAGTAATCTAAAAAAGAATAGGTTGGGTCAAAATTGGGTTTTAACATAAATTTTTTCTTCTAACTTTATTTCCTTTTTCTACATTTATGGATCAATAGAGCATGCATAAAAAATAAAAAACAAATTATGGATTTAGCTCACATTTTTAATTTCATCAATGCTTGATGTGTTGATCATATTGGGTAGTAATTTTTCTTGATGTTTTGATCATATTGGGTAGTAATTTTAATGTTATTCTCTCTTATTAGAATAAGAGAGAAGGAATTTCTAAACAACTCTAAAATCTTAAGTAGGCTTTTGTGATTTTTTTTATATGGCTCCCAAATCTAACACATAAAGAGGACCTAATTAAAGGCTAGGTTTCCACTACATTGCTAAGTAACTAGAGAGATTAGAGAGAACCTAATTAAAGGCTAGGTTTCCACTACATTGCTAAGTAACTAGAGAGATTCCTCATTTCTACCTTTTGGCTATCTAAGAATTAGACTCTTTAGAGCAACATCCTCACCTTTTTTAGTCTCATACCACTCTCTAATTAATCTCCATGTCTTAGGATATTTCATGCTAGCTAACTTCCCCTTGAATTTTGAGAAACTATGGTTCAAAGACCTAGAATTTTTTATATTTATGAAGGATGAATAGAAGAACTTATCCAATAAATGAATAAAAAAAATACTTTGATAGGGGAATCTACACTATGAAAAAATTACATACAAATTTAGAATAAATATCATTTCAAAGACATTTTTGTTAAAAAGAAACTAGAATAAAATATAAATTAACAAATTTAAATGAATTTATGTAGTGGACTTTTACTATAATACAAAAATTTCTTTTGCAGGTTAGTGTATTTTGTCATTCCTTTCTCACTGCTAGGTGAAAATCCCTTTTTCCTTAGCATTGTTTTTGGTTTTGTGTGCACTTCTTAGTATGTTGAAGCCTTTGGAGGCTTCGAGAAACATATTTCATCCAATCAACCATGCTATCTTCAATCTTAAAACACATGTGGATATAAGGTATGACTTAAGGAAGCTCCAAATGGAAATCACTACTATAATAATGCATTAGTAATAGCTTTCATTATATGTATTTCATGTCTTCACAATGATGTCTAAAGCAATCTATTTTCTCATTCTAGATTTGAAGTAGAAAAATGACTTTAACTCCTAAGGAATATCATTGATCAAAGAAATAAGCCTTCAACCACATATTATATTTTGATCAACATGTCATTGATCTAGGGACTACAATTCCTTTGATTTATCATTTAGGGATAAAAAATATTTGTTAATCAAGATGAATTTTATGTCCTTTTCCTTATTTTGCCACATCAATTAAGAGGCATTTTCCTTCACCAACATAGGCTTTGTGCCTTAGCTATTTTTTGTGGAATTATAATAGCTATTTCTATCAATAAAGAACCACGTGCTTAACTGTAACCAATAATTTTGTGTGTATCGTGAGCTTAACAAGCCTCATATTTAGTTTTGTTTCTCATTTTTTAAAGCTCTACAGGAACCTCTATGCATGTGTCCACAAACAAATATATTTTTATTTATAGGTGGGTAAGTAAATGGAAATGGGGAAAATAAAGAGGACCAATTGTGGAAAACTTTTCTTGAAATTAGGTAGACCTAAATTTGATGAATAATTTCAGATCTGTACATTAAAATTTAAACATATAATAAGAACAAGAATGATACTACTATGAATTTAGTTTCTAAATTACTAAATATTTTTAAATATGGTAAAATTTGTGAGTGTGAATGCTGAGGACACACAAAATTGTTCTAATTTTTTCAATAAAAATATAGCATAGTATTTCATGATTGTTGAGAAAATGTGTCTCAATTTTACATTCCTATTTTTTATTTCAATACATTTTGTATGCACTTGCTATTTCATCTTCTATTTTTCTTCTTCTTTTTGTGGGAGAGTTGGAATCCCATTTGGACAATGATTAAATTTTATCTTTAGTGATTTTTTGGCCTCACATGAGGAGCTAGGTGTCCAACTATGAGGTGACATATTTTGACCATGTATCGACATCTTGTGGTGTGTGTAAGTTCATCATGAAGGGAGTTAGATATGGCATATTGTATGATGTGTAATAGCATGTAAGAGGGATTGGTTACATTAGAATCTTGACTAACATTATGATAGGTTGGTACGCTTGTCATGGAACATCCTTTTGAATGTTGATTAAGGAAGAATTGGGGCACTGTCTATTTTTTTGTTCAAAATAATGATAGCTTATGACATCATAAGATACGATAGGAACATGCAAAAAATAGCCAAGAGGTCCAAGACTACGATGATGGAATTGAAATTTAGATTCAAGTTTTTGCACTATAGACTTCTTGTGGTTTAATTGATGGTTTTAATAAACCATTGCATGGTTCAAACTTGAAAATATTTCTTATTTATTTGGTTCTTGGAGTTGTAGTTTCTATGATTAATTTTTAAGTATCATTTTTCTACCAAATTTTCTCTAATTTTGCATCTTGGAAATAATCTTACAACAACTTTCTCTACATGTGTATTGTATTCCATTGATTTACTAGGTAATACATTCGGCTCATTTTTGTTAGAATAAGATCACAAAGTAATAAAATATTTTTAAAAGATATAAAAAAAATAGAACACATAAAACATAGACACAAAAATATACGTAGTTCACCTAGTATGGGCTACATTCATTGAGAAACAACTAGTCCTTTATCCTATCTAGAAAAAAAAAGGGATACAACCTACACCACATCCATTGCAACCTCCTCTATACTATCACACAACCTACAACACTCTCTCATGATACAAAACCAAGTATATTTTTACTAGGAATTATTCTATTTTACAAGGTGATATAAGTTGAAGGGAAAATCCCTCACACACCCCCTATTAGAAACTATGATCCAAACATGGCTAAAAAAATTCTCTAAATTAGGAATCAAGCTCCATTACCAACAACTCCACTTCCTTTGAAACAAGAAGATAATTACCAGGTCCATACCAACAAATTTTTATAGCATGGGTTTCTTCTCCCCAAAGGCTTTTCCCCACATATTTATGTGTTATATATATGTCTAATTTATGTTAATACACGTTTCTACATTTTGTAAGTTGAAAAGATTAAAATTTGTGCAAAAAATTCCTCATTAGATTGATCTAGGAGGTATTTTCACATACCTTGTTTCCTTTTAGTTGGTATAAAATATTGACCACCTTTGATTTTTTTTATTGGGTAGTGCATTTTTTGTACTAATTATAAATTGAGTGAGATATTTTTTGGAGAATTATTGTATTACTAGAAGAGATGCAAAACATGTACAAAAGAATAGAAAAGGGGAATTTTAATAAATTACTTTTGAGTTGTGAAAACATAGGATAGATGGTATGCTCATGGATAAAGATTTATGGGTTGAAATATATAGTACCATGCCATAAAGTATGAAATAAGAAGAATATGAATTGATGAATAGAAAGTGTAGACAAATCTAGTTTAAGCCTGCGACTTCAATATTCTTCATAATTTGTATTCTTCATGGTCATGATTAAATAATGTCAATTATTTAATTATTCACTTTAACTTTAATTCTTCTATTAATTAAATAATCTTAATTATTTAATTAATTCACATTTTCTTTATTCTATCGATTAATTAAATAAATGTTTTCATTTAATTATGTTACTAATTAACCTTATCCTTCTTGTCAAATTAAATAAATTCTTATTTAATTTTACTCTTTATCAAACTTCAACTATAATTAAATAAATTCTTTGTTTATTTAATTATTCATTTAAAATCCTTCACCATTTAATTAAATAAATCTTATTTATTTAATTATTCTTCAAATATTGGGTCTTGAATTAAATGAATTAGTTAATTCATTAATTCTATTTTAAACACATTCCTCTATATTTTAGATAATTATGTGAGTTATCTAAGTATTCACTTTTACTTGACTCGACATCTATTTTAATCGCTTAGTTAACTCTTGATTTGATGTCTGAGTGGCGTTCTCGAGTAATCTCTTCGTCAAATCATTTAGTCATCTAGTTCTAACTCATCATGCAGTATTAAATATTCCTATTTAATTAATTAAATCTTGTGTGTGCATTCAACAAGAGTTGCTTTTATCTATCTTTATCTTTGTCATGCAAAGATATTTCTTTTGCTGAAATTAAACTTGAAGATTAAATCATTTATTTAATCTTTAATTCTATTTCTAATTTGTATCACTTTGATGTCACCTCGATAGTTATCGACGTATGTTCAATCAGTCAATCTCAACCATCCGTTGATCTTTTCAATCTTGGCCTGTCATTCTAATAATCAATTTTCTATAAATTGATTTATCATTCTTCATTCCAATCTCTCACGAAATCTTATGACTTTTGAGAGCACTTAATCTTGAATCTTTGATGTTTTTCTAATCACTATCTTAGGCTATACTT
>VDFB02058242.1:264263720-264297330 GCA_007258455.2 Sequoia sempervirens
AGAGAAAATTAGAACTCGTGGAGAACAATGATGAGATTCGGCTTGTCAAATGTAGCTCTTTGTGCGAAAAAAATAAGAGGGATGTCTACCATGTATATTGTGTTCTCTCCTCAGCTTGCACATGAAAATCATGGCTTCCACAATTGAATTGTGCTTTTCCCTCTTCTCTCACTGGAAATTCATCTCTAGAAGTTTGAACGATGTCACCCATATTTGAACGATGATGGCACCCAGATTATAGAAGATGTTTTGACCTCAAATGCATCTTTCCCTTCTAATCTCCTAGACAATAGAATCATGGGCTAGTAGAGTGGAAAGTCAGCTTGATATGGCATTTAAATCACACCTCTCCAACACCCAATCTTGCCTGCAGTGGACAAAATACACTACTATCCATGGAATGAGAAGAGTCAACCTGATGAAAAACGATTTTGATACCACATGAGATTTCCAAAAATAAGAACAGAGAATTCAAAACACCTAGGCCTTCAAGCCTCCATCAATCGCTATCCAATGCATTGCAACATATTAGATTTACCAAGATCAATAAGTTGAAACTGATCACAAAATGAAGTTAATAAAATTAGGAATGATTACAAAGTTATAGGTTTAGGATGCACTTGTCAAGAATGACAAGTGTTGTATTAAACTCAATTATCAAAAGACCAACTCAACTTAGAGGTGTAGTGGTGTCAAAATAACTCACTTGATGAGGGAGATGTGGTACATAACTCCCATCAATCAAGGAGTGATGACACACACTTGCCTTTAATATTCCTAATTAACTTAAGTAAATAACACTTTTACCTAAGTAAGCTTAACAAAGGTGTAATATTAATAATTACACCAATAGGTAGCAATATAGTCATTAAAATATAGGAACATCTCTAGATTCTCTCTAGTTTTAGAGGAAGATTATGTTCTTTTGCAAGTGCAATTTCAGAGTGAAGAATAATTTCTTTTGTCAAGTTAGAAGTTGAAGTCAACTCTTAACTCCAAGCTTTAAGAAAGGTGAAAAAATATAAGATATGTTTATTAAAGAAAATGGTGACAAAAATATGAAATGGATTGTTATAAATTTATTTTACAATTTATTAAATTTAATTTCAACTTGGAAGTTGTTATGGAGACATATTGAGATATAAAAAAATAATGTAAAGTAATCTAAAAAAGAATAGGTTGGGTCAAAATTGGGTTTTAACATAAATTTTTTCTTCTAACTTTATTTCCTTTTTCTACATTTATGGATCAATAGAGCATGCATAAAAAATAAAAAACAAATTATGGATTTAGCTCACATTTTTAATTTCATCAATGCTTGATGTGTTGATCATATTGGGTAGTAATTTTTCTTGATGTTTTGATCATATTGGGTAGTAATTTTAATGTTATTCTCTCTTATTAGAATAAGAGAGAAGGAATTTCTAAACAACTCTAAGGGTATGTGTAGGATCATCATGGAAAAAATAAGCCTTTAAGTGGCAAAAAATTCAGAAAAATCAAAGTTAGGCAACTTGATGAAAAAAGTTGAATAAGTTATTTATATTATTTCCAAAATATGTAAGAATAGAATCTATAGCAAATTAAATGTAGTTTCTCAACTACTAGGTTTGTTTAAAAAAAAAAAAACTATTTGGTGAAAATTTGAAATTTTCATGCAGTAGTACTTAAATTTTAGGGAAAAAATAAGAATTAGGTGTCTGTTTGACCACCCTAACCACAATAAAATGATAATATATTTTCATAATATTTTAGATCTAAGTAGAAGACTCATGTTTCGATGTGATACATATTTTTGTAATTTTTTTTTCCAAGTAAATAATCAATTATGAATTTTTTGTTATAAATTTCTTTTAAAAAACATAAAATCCCAGGAGGTTCCACCACCTAACTTGTCAAAACTCTTTATGGAAATTCCCAATTTCTACCTTTTTAATCCCATATTATGTAGAATCATAGGAACATATACTCAATAAAAAATGTGATATTTTTGAAAGCCATAGATTTTTTCTTAATCAACCTATCAATTAGGACTTTTAGTCATAATTCAAAAAAAAATGAATAATAATTATTTATTCAATTCAAAGTAAAGCATAATATATATTGGTGGAAAGATGAGAATCTCCTTTAAAAAACTTTTTCTAGCTTCACCTAATTTTAAAGTAAAAAAAATTCTGCTGCCTTACATACCCATCATATTGCCACTTTCTGTCCCATCATGATCCTGCACATAGCCCTAATCTTAAGTAGGCTTTTGTGATTTTTTTTATATGGCTCCCAAATCTAACACATAAAGAGGACCTAATTAAAGGCTAGGTTTCCACTACATTGCTAAGTAACTAGAGAGATTAGAGAGAACCTAATTAAAGGCTAGGTTTCCACTACATTGCTAAGTAACTAGAGAGATTCCTCATTTCTACCTTTTGGCTATCTAAGAATTAGACTCTTTAGAGCAACATCCTCACCTTTTTTAGTCTCATACCACTCTCTAATTAATCTCCATGTCTTAGGATATTTCATGCTAGCTAACTTCCCCTTGAATTTTGAGAAACTATGGTTCAAAGACCTAGAATTTTTTATATTTATGAAGGATGAATAGAAGAACTTATCCAATAAATGAATAAAAAAAATACTTTGATAGGGGAATCTACACTATGAAAAAATTACATACAAATTTAGAATAAATATCATTTCAAAGACATTTTTGTTAAAAAGAAACTAGAATAAAATATAAATTAACAAATTTAAATGAATTTATGTAGTGGACTTTTACTATAATACAAAAATTTCTTTTGCAGGTTAGTGTATTTTGTCATTCCTTTCTCACTGCTAGGTGAAAATCCCTTTTTCCTTAGCATTGTTTTTGGTTTT
The DNA here is from genome assembly GCA_007258455.2 of Sequoia sempervirens. Lineage (NCBI taxonomy): Eukaryota > Viridiplantae > Streptophyta > Pinopsida > Cupressales > Cupressaceae > Sequoia > Sequoia sempervirens. The sequence continues at coordinate 264,266,592 of VDFB02058242.1, forward strand.
GTGTGCACTTCTTAGTATGTTGAAGCCTTTGGAGGCTTCGAGAAACATATTTCATCCAATCAACCATGCTATCTTCAATCTTAAAACACATGTGGATATAAGGTATGACTTAAGGAAGCTCCAAATGGAAATCACTACTATAATAATGCATTAGTAATAGCTTTCATTATATGTATTTCATGTCTTCACAATGATGTCTAAAGCAATCTATTTTCTCATTCTAGATTTGAAGTAGAAAAATGACTTTAACTCCTAAGGAATATCATTGATCAAAGAAATAAGCCTTCAACCACATATTATATTTTGATCAACATGTCATTGATCTAGGGACTACAATTCCTTTGATTTATCATTTAGGGATAAAAAATATTTGTTAATCAAGATGAATTTTATGTCCTTTTCCTTATTTTGCCACATCAATTAAGAGGCATTTTCCTTCACCAACATAGGCTTTGTGCCTTAGCTATTTTTTGTGGAATTATAATAGCTATTTCTATCAATAAAGAACCACGTGCTTAACTGTAACCAATAATTTTGTGTGTATCGTGAGCTTAACAAGCCTCATATTTAGTTTTGTTTCTCATTTTTTAAAGCTCTACAGGAACCTCTATGCATGTGTCCACAAACAAATATATTTTTATTTATAGGTGGGTAAGTAAATGGAAATGGGGAAAATAAAGAGGACCAATTGTGGAAAACTTTTCTTGAAATTAGGTAGACCTAAATTTGATGAATAATTTCAGATCTGTACATTAAAATTTAAACATATAATAAGAACAAGAATGATACTACTATGAATTTAGTTTCTAAATTACTAAATATTTTTAAATATGGTAAAATTTGTGAGTGTGAATGCTGAGGACACACAAAATTGTTCTAATTTTTTCAATAAAAATATAGCATAGTATTTCATGATTGTTGAGAAAATGTGTCTCAATTTTACATTCCTATTTTTTATTTCAATACATTTTGTATGCACTTGCTATTTCATCTTCTATTTTTCTTCTTCTTTTTGTGGGAGAGTTGGAATCCCATTTGGACAATGATTAAATTTTATCTTTAGTGATTTTTTGGCCTCACATGAGGAGCTAGGTGTCCAACTATGAGGTGACATATTTTGACCATGTATCGACATCTTGTGGTGTGTGTAAGTTCATCATGAAGGGAGTTAGATATGGCATATTGTATGATGTGTAATAGCATGTAAGAGGGATTGGTTACATTAGAATCTTGACTAACATTATGATAGGTTGGTACGCTTGTCATGGAACATCCTTTTGAATGTTGATTAAGGAAGAATTGGGGCACTGTCTATTTTTTTGTTCAAAATAATGATAGCTTATGACATCATAAGATACGATAGGAACATGCAAAAAATAGCCAAGAGGTCCAAGACTACGATGATGGAATTGAAATTTAGATTCAAGTTTTTGCACTATAGACTTCTTGTGGTTTAATTGATGGTTTTAATAAACCATTGCATGGTTCAAACTTGAAAATATTTCTTATTTATTTGGTTCTTGGAGTTGTAGTTTCTATGATTAATTTTTAAGTATCATTTTTCTACCAAATTTTCTCTAATTTTGCATCTTGGAAATAATCTTACAACAACTTTCTCTACATGTGTATTGTATTCCATTGATTTACTAGGTAATACATTCGGCTCATTTTTGTTAGAATAAGATCACAAAGTAATAAAATATTTTTAAAAGATATAAAAAAAATAGAACACATAAAACATAGACACAAAAATATACGTAGTTCACCTAGTATGGGCTACATTCATTGAGAAACAACTAGTCCTTTATCCTATCTAGAAAAAAAAAGGGATACAACCTACACCACATCCATTGCAACCTCCTCTATACTATCACACAACCTACAACACTCTCTCATGATACAAAACCAAGTATATTTTTACTAGGAATTATTCTATTTTACAAGGTGATATAAGTTGAAGGGAAAATCCCTCACACACCCCCTATTAGAAACTATGATCCAAACATGGCTAAAAAAATTCTCTAAATTAGGAATCAAGCTCCATTACCAACAACTCCACTTCCTTTGAAACAAGAAGATAATTACCAGGTCCATACCAACAAATTTTTATAGCATGGGTTTCTTCTCCCCAAAGGCTTTTCCCCACATATTTATGTGTTATATATATGTCTAATTTATGTTAATACACGTTTCTACATTTTGTAAGTTGAAAAGATTAAAATTTGTGCAAAAAATTCCTCATTAGATTGATCTAGGAGGTATTTTCACATACCTTGTTTCCTTTTAGTTGGTATAAAATATTGACCACCTTTGATTTTTTTTATTGGGTAGTGCATTTTTTGTACTAATTATAAATTGAGTGAGATATTTTTTGGAGAATTATTGTATTACTAGAAGAGATGCAAAACATGTACAAAAGAATAGAAAAGGGGAATTTTAATAAATTACTTTTGAGTTGTGAAAACATAGGATAGATGGTATGCTCATGGATAAAGATTTATGGGTTGAAATATATAGTACCATGCCATAAAGTATGAAATAAGAAGAATATGAATTGATGAATAGAAAGGATAAGGCTCTTATAAGAGTTTGTTTGCTATATTCAATTTATTAAATACTCATGGAGAGACTATTGGATGTTGTGGTTGTGTTTCTGATATGTGGTTGTCATTGATGTCAACACTATTTGCATAAATTCATTTGAAGTTGTATATGTCGAGGATATTGAGAAAATTATAATAAATGAGTTGTAGGTTGTCAGTGATGAAGTGAAGTTCGGTATATCAATTATTTTTTTACATTTTTGATCAAAGGTTTTGGACTAAAGGTTTTTTTTTTAGTGTATCTATTTTATCCACATTGAGTTTCAGAGATCTACATGAAGATTTGATCGTGTTATGAAGATTTTCATTATGACAATTTGTATGTTTCTTTAGTTGGTGTTCCTGACTGAAGATGATGTTATTTCAGTTAGTTTAGTTGTTGTGGATGCTTCTCTTGTGATTTGTGATGCTTTTGGATGTTTCTAGATTATGCTCTATCTTTGTTGCACGTCTGCATTGATCGTTGTGCTCGTGAACTGATATTTTCTCTTGTGTGTTCATGTTTTTCTTTTTCTTGGTCGACATAGTGTTTGTAGCATGTTGTGGACCTTCAAGGAGAAATTAATTGAAATGTTTTCATGTTTAAGATGTTGTTTTTGGTCCTCACTAAGTTGTGGCCGACCTTGGTTGATTCGCATTGATAATCTTTAATGTTTTGGGCTGACAATTTATATTAATTTTATTATTTATTTTTGGTTGACTTGTAGCGATGAGATTTCTTGGTGCAGATAATATAAGTGATTGTTCATTTCATTTTATGTATGTCGAATGTGTGTGTGCATGAATAATGTTCTAAATAATTCAAAGGTAGAGTAGAGTGTGAGGAAGAGTGAAGAGTGGAGAAGTGTTCATGTGCTTAATTGGAACTGTAATTAGGGATTAGCATATGCTATTTTCTCAGTTCAAAATTTGGATGGTTGTAATTCGAATCTCTTTGTAAGATAGTGAGTCTTCCTTTGTAATTGAGCAATGAGCTCTAGGAAGTGTGCTTAAATTCATGTGCATTCCCCATATTTCATTTTCATTATACTTTTAATAGGGCATAATCATGTGGACTGACCTCCACCTTGGCTTTTCCCCTAACAAGGTTTCCACTTAAAAAAAACTTGGTGTTATGTGTGTTTTTGATGTGTTGATGATTTATGTTTTCATGGTTAATTATCATATATAAGAATAAGGTTAATAAGTTGAATAATTTTTGAATTTCTATGACAACTGATTCACCCTCCCCACTCTCAGTTGTCTGGCCTTGTATTGCCAACATAGACTACCACAAAAAACCCTTTGGAAGATTCTTGGTGAAATTTATTAAGATAAATACTTAGTGAATATGTTATTCATAAGAAAGAAGCTATATTCTCTTAGAATGGAGGGTGGTGGATTTATAGTTGATCATTTGAGTAACTTTAATACTTTAGTTGTCTAGTTGAGCTCCATTGGAGTGAAAATGGAGGAGGAATGTTGTATGCATCTGTAGACACGTAAAATGTACTGATTGACATTAGACATCTGATCCTGACCACTAACATTGTTTCATCCTGAATCATCCTTCGGTCTAACCATTTAATTGAATACCTTTATTTGATTAAATTAATCAATATTCCTCTCTTAATTAAATAAATCAGTTATCTAATTGAGTCACCCTTTCTTGATAATTAAATTAACCATTCTGATCTAATTATCCTACTTAATTAAATAATTAATTTTATTTGATTAAATCTCTTAAGTCTATCTATTAAATTAAATAAATTAAAACCTTATTTAGTTTAATCTAACATCATCTCTTTTAATTAAATAAATAAATAATCCTTATTTAATTAATCCTTTATCACATTCTTCTCATATTTGATTTAAATAAATCCACAAATTTAAGTCAAATAGGTCACATAATTTAACCCCTTCATTAAATTAATTAACCTTGATTAATTTAATCTATTATCATGTCTCATCCTCCATCTTTTACCACTTGCACATGAAAATAGAGTTATTTGATTTATTAAATCTCTATTTTCCTCAACAAGGCATCTTTTAAGGAATATTCCCCAAGTTTGAATTCAAAATCCAAGTGGGATGAGTCCTTCCAACAAGGCATTTACACTCTCTTACATTTCCTTTTCCTTGAGCCAAGTGGCATTCAATGCATTTTTCCTTCCCTCTTGCATGTCATTTCAACAAATTCAAATTTCAAATATATGCATTTAATTGACACAATCTTCAAAACTTACACATCCTCCATCCATTCACCTATTGACAAGTGGCACTTTGTCATTGGCTAATTTTGAGTCCCACATTGCTCTATTTTGGACATTCTTCCATCTTATCATTCTATAAATAAGAGGCTAATCTCCTCATTCCATCATCCACAATTTGAGTAAACTTACTATGCTCAAATCATTAGCAATTTCCATTCATTATCATTAAGTTCATAGCTAGGTTATGCAGATTTTTCTATTGGAGCACTCATCAAGCATCAACCAAGTGGATCACTCTTCATCAAACATCAATCTTGCATGATAGGAGTTGGGAAAGGGCCAATTTTCACATCAAATTGGCAACAATTCCCCCATGGGATCAAGAGTTTTCATTTTTTTCAATAGGATCTAGCTTATTTTCTTGTTCTTTTGTTTCATTCTTGTTTTGTTTCCTATTTCAAACCTTGCTAATGGATTTCATGGGGAATCCTTTTTCTTGCTTGCATTTTATCTTCTAATGTGTTCTTTTGTTGCAATTTTCAGCTATTAGGATTGGGGTTCGACAACATCAATTATGTTCTTTTCTTGATTCAAAGGATTGACTTGTGATGGAATTTGGGCATACTACAACCAAGTTTAAGATAGATGAGGTGGTTATATCTTTACATTCTAAAGTGTTATAGAATAAATTTTGTAAAAAAACTAAGGAGGCCTTTGTGGTTTGTGGAAAATCTAAAGAAAAATGAAATAAGAAGAATGAAAATATAGACGAGTACTTGATCCAAATCTATCTTGCACTTTAAAAAAATATGTTTTATTTAGTCAAGGAGAGAGAAAATAATTTTTTCAAATGTTAAGTATAATCCTCCAAAGGAAAGCACATAGAATGGCTCTTTAAATTCAATTTTTTTTAATTCTTTCTTAAGGTCATTTTTAAGTTGAATAATGCTCATCACATATTGTGGCTTCTTAAGCCTCCAAATCCCTCAAAATTTTGATGAAGGCGAGGATTGTGATGGCATATCATTGATTTTAATTGCTGAGAAGGATGGAAAATGTGACCTAACTTAAATTTAATTTTATTCACATGCATTGGAGGACTTTTAGCATTGTATTTTCATTTGGTATGATTGGGCTCTCAAGTTGAAATCCAATCCACATGGAAAAAAATCACTTCATTGTTGTTTTGAAGAGTAAAAACAAGACAAAGTTGCAATAAAGGGAAGAATTGTATTGGTCATTTAATTGGATGCTACCTTGTTAACTAGGACATAAGGATGGAACCATTTTTTTTCTTTCACTTGCAATGTTTTCAACTCCAATAAATGTTATCTCAGCACCAACGCATGTTTGAGGGAGATGACTAAAGTCAAATTAGTGATGAACAAAGGCGTGATATGTTTCAGCTATGAAATAACTTTATAAAGGTTAATGTTGGTTCCTAGTCATATTCTCCTTCACATGCTTCTTATTATATTAATTTTTTTTATCATGTTCACAAATTCTAGCACCAATTTAGGGTAGTCTTTAAATTTTTAAGCCTACACTAAGCTTCTTCTAGTGCTGAAATACACATTATTCATGTGTAGAAGCATTGGGAGGGATTTTGGAGCTATTTGTAAGCTAAATATTGTTGTTTCCTTGCACAAAATGTGTTGGAAAATGTGCTATTAGTGTGTTTTCATTTATTTCAACCTATGTAACTACCACATGTACTTGTATATTGTCTCGAATGAATAATGTGTTGAAAGGCTATAATCTTGTCATTGGTACATAGTTGTACCTTATCTTTTGAAGTTCATGGTTGGATGTCAAAGTGATTTGATTAATGTTTTTGATGAATACTTTGCATGGGGTATGAAGAGAAATGCATAAGTCTCCAAATTGTCAAAGGCTCAAAGACTGGCACCACAAGAGCTCTATCAAATGCTCTGCATTTCTCCATAGACGAAGATATGGTCTTGTAGTTCGAAGGATAGCTCAACATAGCTATGAGGTATGTTTCTAAGAATAATTGGTACCACAATGCTCTCCAATGTTAACAAAGTAAGAACAAGTTAGATTCTTGAGAGTGTTGAATAAGTTTGAACAAAAAGTATTCACACTTCACTACATTATCTCTTCTTTCCTTACAGCTTTGGATTTGAGTTCTTGTAGATAATGTGATTTCTTAGTTCAAGTTTCATATGATTTGGTGCACCATCAATGATTCTCTTGATGATAGTGTGTTGCCTATGTTTCAGTGAATTGGAAGATTGGTATGTTGATGATCTAATGACTTGTGCCAACAAGTAATGGCCTAATTTTGTGAAAGGGAGTTTTGGAATGCATGGTTGAGTCTCAATTTATGTTGTCTAGAAGATCCATGAGTTAATATCTAATCCTCTCTTGTATCCTAGTCCATCCAAAGTTGATATCTTGAGTACTAAGTGTTTGCACCAATATGAAATTATCTAAATTTATAAAAGGGTTGTAAACGAATATTGGAAAGGAATAGTGTGTTCATTTCATGATCCTCATGATGATAGTTTTGGTTTCTCTGGTACCGCTCTTGGTCTAGAGCTAATATGAAGAAGGATAAGTGTTTGTCAGCCTAACTTGACATGGTGTGTTGCTTGCACCAAGTGTTTAGGTGTGTGTGCTATATTTTTTATGTGTTCTATGGAAAATAGGTCTTGACTACCTATCAATTTGTACCGCATGTGATTTCCTTCTACCGTGGATGTTTTTGGATATGACCTACTATGGAAAATGCATGTTTCATGTTTTTAACTTGGCCAATAAGGAGAAACCTTTTGAAGCTTGTGGAGGATACAAAAGGAAGATCAAAGCTATTGAAATGGAGTATTGATAGATAGTATGTATTTTGTGAACGTAATGTGCAAATAAGGATCCACAAAAGTTCCGTTTGATAATGAAATTTGGTAAAGATCAATTTAGAGGGCTCAATAGTGAGTGTATATGAAACTGTGAAGAAGAATGTGTGAATATAAGTATGTGACTGTGTGTTGAAGGTAGTGAGTTGAAGGAAACAAAGCTTGTTGATTAGATGTATGAGTGATTATACCAAAAGTAGTGAGCTAGAGGTAACAAAAGAGTTGAAATATTCCAATTATATGTTGAGGTTGTAAACCTCTATTGTAAGTGTTGTACTATGCTAGGATTTGTAAACTTCCTTTAAATGTTTTCTAAAATTCTATTCTCATTTATGAGGCTAGATTTGGATAGTAGATCCAAGTAGCTTGCTCATTGTGGGTTGTCCCTTGTAGGGATTTTGATGTAAATTTGGTGTTATGGTTACACACTTATGTGTTTTTATGCTTGTCATATTTATTTGGTTATTTTTTGTTGAATGGAAAGAATTTGATTAATTATTGATCCACCCCCCCTTCTTGGTACTTTTTTGTGTTCAATAGAATGTTACTAGGAGGGTTACCCATTCCTTAACAAAATTTTAGAGGATTTTAAGCATTTTTTAGTGTCCAATACTATTAAAAATTCCTAGTAGTAACAAAAACAACCTATGGGTGTTTCATGTCACCAAAACAATAAAAAATAACCTAGCAATCAATTGAAATGACTAGAAAATGTTTCGCATGCTCATGCAAATGGAAAATCCCTCTATGTTTTCAAATATTCCAACTTGTATTTAAAACCATTGACACTTATTTCTCATGGGGTAAAAGTACAAACCTATGTCACACTTTATAAAGGAATCAACCAACATGAGAAAAAGTTCTCAACTTCAACCTCATAAAAGTGTTATTTATGTTTTGAATTTCAAAATGATGTAAACTAATAAAATTTTGAATTTTTGTTGAAGTTTATTCTTGTAATTTTTATTTTTTATTTTAAAAATTGATATTTTTTATTTTAAAAATTGATATTTTTTATCAATTTAAAAGAAGATTTCATTATGCTGAAAATTTCAAGAAAAAGTGGCGTTTAGTTGACATCAAGAAACAAATAGAAAAATAATTCATTTTCTCCTGATTTTTTTCCTAGATAGTTGACTTCAATATCTAGGACATGGGAAAAAAATGAAATTTTGATGTATATTTTTCTTGTAATAACATTTTAAAGTTAGACTAACATGAATTTGATAGTTTTTAGTTGACGTCAACTATTTTTTTTAATTTTTTTTTTCATTTTCAAAAAACAAAATATACCATTTTGAAGAGGATTCTCTCCTCTAGGGAAGCATATATTTTGCAATTTGTTTTATGATGATTTACTATTTTTTATTTAATTTTAACTGAGCCTCTTTTTGACTTTGAACAACCTACGTACAATATTTTAAAATATTTATATACTAAAATTAATCAAAATATAAATGTATATATTTTTGGATTCAGCACTGTGAGCTCTACAAAAGGGTATTTTAATTTTTTTTTAAATAATTTTGATTGAAGAAATATTCAGTAGAAGTTGAAATTTTTTAGAAATTTGAGAAAATGGTGACTTTGTTGCCATGTCACCTATCATGTGGATGGATTTTTCTGAATCCTAATCGGCCAAATCATGTCTGGCAGCTGAATAGTGTTCCATATCCGCTGAATAGTGTTCAACCAGATAATATTTTGCTGAAATTGTTTGGAATTTGGTTTTTTGATTGTTTTCATTTTCATCGAATTTCTTTCCATTTTCATCAAATGTCTACTGAAACAAAAAATCAACTTTTTATTTTGAATTTTTTTTTTTAGATTTTTCCCATTTTTCATGTAGTTTTTATTGAAATAACTATTTAAGTCAACTTTTATTAGTCTATTTTTTTTGGTTTTTTCCATTTTTTATCCACTTTTTAATGAAGTAACTATTTCTATTATGATTTACCATTTGCTCTTAAATATTGAACAATATGATACTTTTCTAATCATTTACATTTGTCACAAGCTATCTAATCATTTGCATTTGTCATAGGCTATCTAGTTGAATAGGAAAATCAAGCATCTAAAACATAAGATTTGGTAAATTTTTTAATTTATTTTTTGTTTTAATGTTTATATATTTGTTGCTATATTATTTTATGTTCATGCTTATATTTTAATTATGTTTTACTATGATAATTTTGAGCTAATGCTTGGACTAACAAGTTGTGTAGCTATCGATTGTCGAAGACTAATATTGAAAACTACTAATCTATGGTTTTCCAAGATGTTTGGTGAAAGACATTTTATTTTTGAAACCAATAGTCTTTTAGCTTAGAACACATTTCAATTGATGCTTTAAAATGAACAATTGTCTTCCGCCATATAGATTTAACTAGGGGATGAATGAACAATGTTTGTTATGCTTGAGATGGTAGGGAGTATGCTCTCACCCTGTGCGAACTTAGTGATCAGAAACTAGACCCATCATCTTTGTATGTGTTTAATCCTTTAGAGGGCCTGCCTTGGTGGGAAAAATTACTTACCCCAAGGGAATGAACCAACCGGTAATAGGCTAAAGCCAAGCTACTTCTAGTCAGTATATAAAATGGGTGCTTGAGGAAAGTTCAAGTACCACGACTGCAGATGTGTTATGCCGACAAGTGAATCCCCATAAACCCTATAGAGCATAACCTCTGTAGGCTAGGAATCCTCCTTATTGGAGCTAATCTTGCCCCATGTATAACCACTTGAACAGATGCCCTTATTAGACACCTCTTGTTTGTAGTTGCCAAAATCCTTTTCTATTTGTTGGTACAACAACAGTCACTGCCAAGGCATCCACATTCTCGTAGTTCTTAGTAGAGGTGAATATTTTGTCATGGGAGATTCATGAGGACTCAAAGCTTGGTTGACCCAAGAAGTGAGTGTTATGGAGGGGAGCCAGTGTGGCCAAGCTTCTAAGTCACCCACTAAGAATAAGTGTGGCTGAGGAAACCCATGTGGAATCGAGTGAATATAGTCCTTGCCAACCTTAGTATTTGTGCTTGTATTGTTAAAATAGAACATTTTGTCTATTATGTCTTGCATGTGTGTTCAAAAATAGACCTGAAACAAACATCACACCTAGTAACTTGCAACACCTTAAACCTTGCAAAACCCTAAAATGTCAAACAAAAAAAACATCCAAAATGAACCTATCACTTAGATTTCATGGGACTATCAATCCTTCAATTTTGATCTTTCAATCCTTGCATTCAACCTAATCCTTGCATATCCTCCACCCTTACATATCCATTATTTCTCAAACAAACCTTTAGCTTGCACTTAGACTACTCTTCCTAGGTCTTGAAATCAAACCATTGGCTATCTATCACCTGCATCACTTGAGGTTCATCATCCTTAAGTTAGGGAATATACCATTATCCTTGAGTAGGGAAATATTCTTGGAGTCCATCATCTCCTACATACCCTCTCTTGATCATTGGTACTTGTGTCTATCCATCATAACATAAGTAAATCCTTTACATCATAACCAACTTTGGACCTAGAGTTTCCTTGAAGCTCGTGTATTCTTAGCTTGTCATATCATACCATACCATTTTCATATCTCATATTAGAATCATATCCTTTTATTTATTCCTAGTCTTAGGTCTCATGTGCATTATCTTACCTTAGATTGAAGGTCAAAACAATCACATATGACCCCTAGAATAAGAGAAAAAAAAATTCATGAAGAAGGGAACCCTTGGGGGAAAGACTGTGATGGGGAAGATCACACTAGATTGCAACTAGTGAAACAAGTGAAATTGAGGATGAAGAAATAACCCAATCCACTATAAAAGAAGCTCTTAATGACAATAGATTCACTAAACTTCTTATAGAGGTGCTCAAACGTAACCCACAAAAATACTTCAAGTTGAAGAAGACTTGATACAAAAGCTACCATGGATCAAATTAATATCCCAAATGATCAAGAAGAGTCGAGCATGATGAATGATAAGGCCATAATATCCTATCAACTAGGATCATCCACTTTTATCAAATTAGGCTTTCTCATAGAGGAGAAGATTCTAGACAACAGTTTCCACATACATAATGATGGGTTTACATCTTGTTTTCATTGTAAAAATAGTCATACCTTCATGATATTAGGGAACACTTTATCCAATAAAAACATCAAAAAGTTTGAATGCACATTCTTTTTGTATGCAGGTGAATTCGAACCTAAGTAATTTGTGATGGGGAATAAAAAGACAAGAAAAAGGTTGTATGATTGCAAAAGAGATAGTAGAAATGTGGATGAAACTAAATTTTCTGAAGAAGAACCCATGGAAATTGTTGACAACCAAGGAGTACAGGTACCAAGACAAATAGAAGGTGGTCATAGAAATATTTTCCTTCGTATGGAAAATATTATAAAGATGGATGAGGAATCCCATTTTAATAGTATTTCATCTAAAGATATGTTACTTGAAAGCACAGTAAAATTACACTATAAAAGAATATGGGATGAATATTTTGAAGAAAATTCTATAGTTGGAAGAGCATAGTTATTTGCAAAATTATTTAGGAGGAAAGAAATGACCCCTTTTTTGGTGTTGTTAGGGGTTGATAATAAGAGAAAGTCATCAAGATCATTAAAGAAAACAATAGTTGAAAACCTACAAGAAGCATTGAATTCTATTGAAAACAAGAGTCGAGCTATTGATTTAAGTGTTGCACGTAGAGCATTGATGATGGTAGTTTCTAGTAAGAAATTATCACATAGAAAACAAGTTAAGCAATTTCTGAATTACTCAATGTTTCTAGGAGAACTGTTCAAAGATATATCAGAAAGAGAAATAGATTGGATGGAAATCTTGAGAATAATTTGGTAAATATTTGCAAGGTTCCCCGAAAAGATAAAATCTCAGAAGATGTAAAGGAACGGGTGATTGGATATTGGACCAGCCACTCTTGGGTTTCTTCCAATAGAAGAGACACTATAAAAATAAAAGGTGCAAATGGTAAAAAAAATTCACATCCAAAATTTTGTATAGATACAACTCAAAGTGAACTTTTTTGAAGCATTCAAGAAATAATTTTCAGATGTGAAGATTTTTCAAAGGATGTTTGAGAGACTATGACCAAGTTTTGTACATATAAATAAGATATGTGAGACTTTTTCTTGTCAAAATCATGTTGAATTTCATCTACACCTTCAGACATATAGAAAAGCTATGGCAGTAATCAATCAAAAAATAGTCATCCCTAGAAGTACAACACAATTTGTGAAGTCTCTTCTATGCAAAAAATTAGAAGATTCATATGAATTGAAAGTGCAGTGTATAAAAAATATATGTAATGAATGTGGAAATTTAAAGAATCTTTTACAGGTTGACAATATTGATCAATCAATGCAAGTTTATGAACAAATTTTGCAATATCATATATCCACATATTCAATATTTTCATGGTGCTAGATGGCAAGCTAAGCAATTTCGTGACTCAAAGAATTTATTTCCAATGGGTTGTATTCTCTCTATTGTTGATTTCTCTGAGAACTATACATTTAGTCCTCAAACTGAGATCCAAAGCCAATATTATCATTCAGAGAAAGTTGCAATATTTGTACAATTTTGTTATAGGCATGTCAAAGAACATCTGGATGGTCTACAAAGTAGCAAAGATGAATGAATTATCATCAAAGAGGTTCACTTTTATATCAGTGATGATACAGTTCATGATAGAAGCTATGTAGCCCATTGTTTTGCAAATTTTTTTGAAGACATGAGACGACATCAAATAGATACTTCACAAAAATGGATATGGTCTGATGGATGTGCTGGTAAGTGTTGATTTAAATTTTTTTGAAATTATATACATTTATTTGTTTACTTAACTTGTTCAGACTTAATTAGTTGTAGACATATAGTTTATTTTTTACTATCTTGGTTTTAAATGAAATTGGTTGTAACATCACAAGACAATTTAAGTTAGCAAAATCTTTTAATTAGTTAAGCCAACAACATATTAGACGTGACCAAAAAAAATTGGAATTTCTATGAGAGTGGACATGGTAAAGGAGAGCATGATGGAGTTGGAGCATGTGTGAAGCGTGTACTTCACCAACACGAACTTGTAGGTAACACCATATGTATTTTGAGATCATCTTTTCCTTTCAACTATAAAACCTCTTAACTTGGCATTTCACCAACATGAATTTTCAAGTGATGCCATAAGGAATGCACATGAAATTGTTGAATGGTGCAAAATTCATTTTGTTGCCCATGGCTCAATACTCAACACATGATATTTTTGGGAAGTTAAAGGTACATAAATGAATTTTTTTTATGAATTTCAATGTGCACATGAATTGATTTTCAATTTTATACACTTTTTAAAATTGGATGTTTGAAATTTATAGATATTGATCAATCAACTCTTACTAATTGTCAAACAATTAGTGATATTAGAATTTTTCATCAAATCATGACAGTAGGACATAGTAGGCCTCCAGTAATTCAAGTGAGAGAAAAATGATGTTTTTGTGTTGATTGCATCGAGAAGAATGCAAATACTCTACAATGTGAGAATATTAGAGATGGGTAATGTTTCACAATGGGAAATAAAACAATTAGTGGACACATCAAACCCTTTTGAAGATAATGACATTGTAGATATCTATGATGCTTTGTATTTAGCTGATTACGAACATGTATCATATTTAGTTGTTACAGGTAAATTTTAAATTTTTAAATTGAATTTTATTTCCTACAATTGATTTATATTCTACCTAAGTTGAGCATGGTTTACTACATAGTGTGTATAGGAGATATTTATGTTATTCTTGCAGATCCTAACAATGTAGAAGGTCTATATTACTATCTACTAAGATGTACGCAACCAAAATGATTTTTTTTAGAATTAATGATAGATGGTGATGAACAAGAGTATCCTACTGGATCAGTGGTTGTTGAAGGCACATACTATCAACAAAAAAAGATAGATAAAAATGACATTATATTTATTAATTATATGCCAAGTCAAAAGGTTTTACATTATAGTCATTTAGTTATAGCAACAAGATTGAATCTTGAAACTTTACCAAAAAGGGGTGTTCCAAACAAAGGTGGGTATGTGGAGGATCATGATGGCCAAAAAGTGGTGATATGATGGGTATGTGTAGGGTATGTGGCTAACAACTTTTTTCTACCCAAAATTGATGAAACGAAAAGTATTTTTAAAGGACATTATCAGCTTTCCACCAATATAAATTATGCTTTACTTTGAATTTAATAAATAATTATTATTCATTTTCTATTTGAATTACGACTAAAGTCTCAACTGATAGGCCAATTGAAAAACATCTATAGCTTTCAAACAGTATCACATTTTTTGAATCTGAAACATGTGTCACATTCTATGCTTTGCATACTATAAGATTAAAAAAAAATTGAATTTCATTAAATTTTGACCAAGTTAAGGTGGTCAGACATATGGATTTTTATATTTTTTAAAAGTTGTAATAAAAAATTCATAATTAATTATTTACTTGGAAGAAAATTACAAAAAAATATGCATCACATTGGGACATGAGTCCTCTACTTATATCTAAAATCTTATAAAAAATATTATCATTTTATTGTGGTTAGGGTGGTCAAACAAACACCTACTTATTTTTTCCTTGAAATTTAAGTACAACTGCATTGAAATTTCAAATTTTCACCAAATAGATTTAAAAATAAATAAATCTAGTAGTTTAGAAACTACATTCAATTTGCTATAGATTCTATTCTTACATATTTTTGAAATAATATAGATAACTTATTCAAATTTTTACGTCAAGTTGCCTAACTCTTATTTTTATAAATTTTTCTCCACTTAAGGGCCAATTTTTTCCATGATGATCCTGCACATACCCAGGTGGAGGTTGCCTATTGAAGACCATGAAAATATTTTAGAAATAATAAAAGATAGAGAGGATGCAGTAAGATATTTTTGTACATATATATTTTCTATGACAATACATACATGTAACATTTGGGGATGAGGTCCCCCATTTGTGACCTCACTGGTTCATAGCTCTAGGTCAAAAGGGTTTACCCCTTGAATAAAAATAAAAGATTTGGACCTAAATTTGAAAATATTTTTAAATTTTATGTTGAATTCAAATAATTTCATTCAATAGTAGCCCATGAAGCTTTTTTTTTTGTTATTTCATTTTCCTATAAAGCTGTCTTAAGGTGATCTTATTTTCCTATAAAGCTTTCTTTGTTGGAAGTGGATTCACTTTGAGAGGGGGGGTGAATCAGAGTGATACAAATTTTAACTCTTAAAGCACAAATTAAACTTTTTAATCTTTAACACAATATGACAGATTTTGTTTGAATCTTAACTCAATGCAACTTTGTTTGTGCAAGTGAAACTTGAACCTTGACTTCACATATAACACTTATTAAAATCACTATATGATATGTTCAACAGAATTTTATGAACAATTTTGCTGTGATTTTCAAAACAAAACTTAAGGACTTGACAAAATATAACTTTGAAAACATTCACATATGGAGTACAAAATGCAGATTTCAATTTTCTCTGTGAAAGACTTTTTTGAATAAGATTTACACACATTAAATTTGAATGACCAACTTGAACATTTTAAAGTATCAGAGCATTGAGTTACATCAATATGAAATAGAATGAGAGAGACAAATGATAACACATAACACAAAGATTTCCTGAGTGGAAAAACCCTCATGGGGTATAAAAAACCACTCACTAAAAATTCATTTTCATTAATCAAAGAGCACCAACTTTGTAACAAGTTTCTGAAGCACCAACTTCATAGGATCACAAACTCTATAACAATACAGGAGCACCAACTCCACCTAAATTCTGAAGCACCAACTTCAGTAGGAGCACCAACTCTTTTACAAAGTCACTGTCTAAAAATGCAAACACTAATGACCTTACAACTGCACTTTATTTGCAGTCCCAAAATCACTAATGAATACATAAACATAAAATATTTTCAAAGATTCCATCTACAATATATAATGTTCATAACAGTACCACAATAATTTCTCATAAATCTAAATGATATCTCTGTTATAAGAACCAAAGATTTCACAAAATAAAACCCTCTTTCCTCTTCTCAAATATTGCAGACATAATAATGATATGACCAACAAATGCTCTATATTTTCCTCATACATCCCGATCTGAACAATGGCTTAAAGCCATGTTTATATAGAGCACAAAAAAAATGAAACCCTTGTAACTAAAATGAAAAACCCTCGAGCCAAGTGACAACCCTCAAGCTAGGGATTCATCAAACTGAAACAAAAGATACAGTTGCATATAAAACCAATTTCTATTTCTTTCCTTTTTCAAAAAACACGAATCTAGAAAAGTAATTATTTTCAAAACTAAAAACAATAACCAGAAATGAAGTTATTCTTCTTTCATTTTTACTCTTCCATTTACCAAATTTACCTTTGAAACATTAAATCAAATGTATAAATATCACCTTTGTTATGGCGGTTCAAACTAAAAACAAAATCCCATAAAATCCTCTATTACCTCTACTTCCAGCTCATGGAGATTCCACCAACCAACTCACCATTCTTCATAGTCTAGCATATTTGAAAGCCAAGTCGGAATACAAGCTAGAACAGTTTCAAGTTGTAAATGTAATATCTTCATGGTGGCGCAAGGGTTAACTATGTTTACAAAATGAAACAAATCTTTTTTTTACCCTATTTCTTCCTTCTCATTGAAACCCAAAAATAGAATGAATGAAATTTGAAATCCATAAAACATATCACAATCATTTTGGAGTCCATGTATAACCGACACAATGATGCATTAAATGAGTTCCAAATCATAAGCCACGCGTGTTGTCCAAGACATCGTGTCAATACAATCAACATGCACATTGAAACAATAATATTGTTGCTACCATGTAAGCAAACCAAATGTAATACATATGCTGACAACTCAAGTCTTCAAATGATGTGTATATTGACCATTGTACAATGTATAAGCTTGATAATACTTACCATGTTGGTCCAAAGTACTATGAAATATGCACTCTTAAAACAAATAGTATGTGCAATAAAACCCAATATAATATTGAACCCATGTAAAATGTGAAGGCCCAAGTGTATGTCGAAATACACTTTGTATGAACTGATATGGTAAGTCCAAGCAATACCATTGCTTATTTCCTTTTGTAAATAGATGCAATATATATATGTATTATTGAGTCAAAAATGAACTCCATGTAATGAAAATCTTATGCAACTATATACAATAGCCAACTCATGAATTCAAATCTGACTATGTATCAATACTAGGTATAGCATGAAATATAGCTTGAAAGATCCTTGTGAGAAAGAAATACACCTCATGTGAACTGGAGCCAAATGCCATAGAACCATTTTATAAACATGTTACTATCACTTGTGAATGCCAAAGTGAACAACCATATTTCCAATGACATAATCTCAAAAAACTTGTATAAGAAAGATAACCTTTATCTGCACATGAAGCTCAACCTGATCAGTACCACAAGATATAACAAATCTAAATGTAAACCAATAATTCCAATGTCAAATGTCAATATCATTCACCAAGATTCCAAACCAAATCATAGTTTTGACATCAAGGACAAATAACAAAAGAGAAGTTCAACATTCTTAAGGTGATCTTATTTGTGATCTTATTTTCCTATAAATATTTCTTAAGGTCAATTTAACTACATGTTTGTGGATATATTTTGCTACATAATTATAACACATAATTTTGATCTTACTTTTGATGATATAAAAAACATTATAGTTGAGAACACTCTTCACTTAATTCCTAAAACCCTCCCCTTCCTATGTTGCCTTGTGAAACCATAATGTAAAATGTTAGTCTTAGATAATTTTTAGTCAAATATAGTTAACTATTATTAGAACTTATTAGTGTTGATTTTATGATCATATTTGATGCACAAAAATTTAATTCAAAATCAGACACAATAACACAGCATATACCCTGGAAAAACCCTCCAAATGAGGGAGAAAAACCCAGTAACAAATATATCTCTTATATATATAAGTAATGGCAACAAGTCTCTTTACAATGAGGCCACACACAAGGCTAATATTCAGCACCAGCAATGGCTGTAATAACATAGGACAATCTGCTCTTCCTTGAACACAAATCTTCTTTTCAATGGATTCACAATTTTCCCTAGAAGAAATTTGCACTTGATAAAAGGAGTTGCTCTTGATAAAATTTTCACTTGCTTGTAGGAAGGAATCAAACTTTCTTGATACTTGAATGAGTGAGAATGAACTTCTATATATACATTTGCTAGAGAGGTCGTACCTCTACAAGAACTAGGTCAGCCACCAAAGGAGAAGATAAATACAAATAATAATTATGAATTACAATGAAGGTTGGCCAAGGTAAGAATTATAATGTTTCCTTGAGAAGCACTCTTCCTCATTAATTATTATTTGATACAAATTTTGAGTCTTCATAAATTTTATTATCATTTAAATAAATGAAGTGTCTCTTCAATAATATCGGTATCCTATAAATTTGATAGCCGTTTAGGCTCCATCAAATTTATCCATTAAATCATGGCTGGAAGAATTCTCTCGACACTGCTATGAACATCAACACTCCCTCTCAACTAGGGAGGATACTTCCAGGTGCAAAAGACATATCACCTCATTGTGATGTCAACCATAATGGCTACACCCATATGTGGAATGGAAAGATATCACCTCATTGTGATGTCAACCATAATGGCTACACCCATATGTGGAATGGAAAGATATCACCTCATTGTGATATCAACCATCATGGCTACACACATGTATGGAAAAGAAAGATATCACCTCATCATGATATCAACCATCATGGCTACACCCATGTATGGAAAAGAAAGATATCACCTCATCATGATATCAACCATCATGGCTACACCCATGTATGGTATGTACAAGTGCTCATCACTCAACGTGATGTTGCCACCTCATCGTGATGTTCACCATGGCTCTCCCAGAGGGTGAAAACACAAGTACAGGAAAATCATCACAAACTCTCTCATGTGATGTTGTCATGGAGTCACACACATGACATCCACCATGGCTCTCCTAGAGGGTGTAGACAAGGGATTTCACCTCAAATCTCAAAGAGAAATGCATTAACAAGGGCTTTCACCTCAAATCTCTCTTAAAGAGAAATGCATTAAAGAGGATCACTGATACTGAGACTCCTTCTCAACTAGGGCTTAATTCTCCACCATACCAAGCTTGTCTCAAAAGTACACAAACTTTATCCTAGAGAGAGGCTTGGTGAGAATGTATGTCGTCTACTCATCAATGTTGATATACCTCAACTGAATTGCTTTCCTCAATACCATATCTATGATATAGTGGTATTTACTTTTGGTTCTATCATGAAACACAAGGTTGATAGAAAGCTCCACACGGCTCTGGTTATCACAATGAATGATAGTAGGCTCCATTGATTGACCAAAAAATCATGCAAGGAGCTTTGGAAGCCACATTGCTTCTCAAGCTGCCACACAAGTTGCAATATACTCGGCCTTTGTTGTACTCAATGCTACAGATGACTACTTCTTGTTGCACCAGGATATCATCATAGACCCCAAATTGAAGCAACTTCCAGAGGTGCTCTTCTGATCAGTGACACACCCTATCCAATTAGAATCAGTATAACCATGAAACTTCAAATCCAAACCTGAAGAATATCTCAGCCCACATCCAACTGTGCCACACAGGTATCTCAAGATATGTTTTGTTACAACTAGATATGTTTTCCTTGGTTCACACTTGAACTAACTAAGTGTACTCACTACATAGAAAACATCTGGTGTAGTATTGACTAGATACATCAATGATCCAATAAACTGTCTATATAGAGGATCCACTAGATCTGAACCAGTTGTAGCCTCCTTAAACATCTTCTTTAGGTTTAGTAGGCTCCCTCTAAATCTTCAAGTACTTACATCAACCTTCTAACCTCTTCATCCAAGATTTCTTGCAACACCTTCCTTAGATAAATGTTATTCAGCACACACCTCTGGTACTGTAGAGATTTTAGGATTTTCCTCCTTGACCTCATCCTAGATCACACTATTCTAAATAGGTTTATGGAGCTACCAATGTCAAATCCAAATGACATTCTTCAGTTGAAGGGATCCTCTCAGGATTTAGCACCTAGCTTTGTAATACAGTAATCTTCACTTCTTCTCAGTGAGTTACAAAACTCCCTCTTGATCCCTACTTCAGAGATTGCAAAGAAGACTTCTGGAAGTGAACTCCCTCTAGCCACCAACTTAGTCCCATGGCTGCAAGTTGTGACTTCATGCTTGATAATTTCTTTGGTCGGCATGAATTCCTCACAAGATGCCTCAAGCTTTTCATCACTAAGCAATCTCTCATCACCTTCTTGCTCCTAGAACTGTCCTAAAAGCATTTTAGAGAGAGATTACTAATATTTTATAACTATCCAAAGAAATATCAAGGCTAGAATCATACAAGGTTTACTATTTCAAGTTATAGCATGAATAGATGAGAATTTATGAACAATAATAAAACATAAATAATTAAATCAACCTATAAGAGAAATCTATCAAAAGATCAGAATGAAGGGATAAAAAAACTTATCTTTATTGAATTCTAATATAACTCTTCCTTCCATATTTTACTCCTCTTGAGAGTGCTAAACTCAACACAACAAAAGATAATCTGCACAACTACAAATTTCTTGAATGCATTATGCAGTTAGCATGTAGAACCAACTCTCTCCAAGAGTTCAAGGCTCTATCACAATCCATGCATTAGGGAATGATATCTATGTGACCAGCTAATCACCATCAAAATTGTAATTATCTTTTTATTTCAGAGTCACACTTAGAAATATTCACAACCAACATGAAATAAATTGCAATAAATGAAATCTACAAAGGATATTATGCTAGTGAACACAATTCAAGAGAAACCACTATCTATCTTTACTAATTACAAGATCCAACTAAATGATATAACTCAACAAACAAAGAATACTTATCTCTTTAATTATTCTGATGGATGCAAATACTGGACACAATAAGATATGTTGCTCTTGCGCTCAAATGAGCACACAACCTTCATGACTTGAACACAAGTCCATGACTTAGAATAGAAAATCCCTAGAATCCTTCTAAGGAGAGATCTCATCCACATCCGTAAATGAAGCATGTTGATTAGGCTTGGTTGGGAAATCCTTTGCATAGTGACCAAAATTTTCACAACAAAAGCATTGGACTTTAGAGAGGTCCCACTTCTTCTTGAATGTGGGAGCACCATCAGATCCTTTATCTCTGTTCCTCTTGAAGTATCCTTTCTTTTCATCTTTCCCTTTCTTCTTCGAGGATTGAGTAGCAAGAACATGAATGTCTTCATTTGTAGAGCTTCTACCAACACCTCTCGTAGCCAACCTAGACTCTTCTTGAATACAATCTGCCCTCAAATGATCAAAACTTGGGAAGTTTCTATCTTGCACTGATTCATTGAATGTAAGACTCCCAAGATGAAGGAAGACCATTAAGAGCCAACATGGTCAAATCCTTGACATCAACAATATGACCAATGGTAGAGAGTTGATCTCTCAATTTAGAAATCTTCATGAAGTAAGCAATGATAGATTCTCCTTCCACCATCTTAACATGATGAATTTGTTTCTTTAATGCAAGAGCATGACTTGTGTTGTTGATTTAATACATCTCCTCCAAACTTTTAAACATCTCTCTTTCTATCTTCAACTTTGAGACAATAGGAACAATATGATTATTGTCTCAATATGATCTTTCACGAAATCAACTAACATCTTCTTCACCATAGTATCTTTCTTCTTCCATTGAATCTTCTCTTCCTCATCAACAGGCTCAAAAACTTTGCTCTCCACGAACTCAACCAATTCATTTTCCTCCAAGGTGAGCATAATTCTAAATCTCCAAGACGTGAAATTTGTTGCTCCCTCAAGTCTGTCCTTGATCTTGAGTCTGTTCACTATCTTAATGAAGGAATAGATGTGATCAAAGATGAGAAGGAGGAATAAGAGTATCACTACAATACTAAATCTGATGAAGATCTTCTTCAAACCTGTTGTGATACCATGTTGTTTTTATGATCAGATTTAATGCACAGAAATTTAATTCAAAATCAGACACAATAACACAACATATACCCTGGGAAAACCCTCCACTTGAGGGAGAAAAACCCAGCAACAAATGTATCTCTTATATATATAAGTAATGGTAACAAGTCTCTTTACAATGAGGCCACACACAAGGCCAATATTCAGCACCAGCAATGGTGTAAAAACAAAGAACAATGTGCTCTTCCTTGAAGACAAATCTGCTCTTTAATGGATTCACAATCTTCCCTAGAAGAAATTTGCACTTGATAAAAGGAGTTGCTCTTGATAGAATTCGCACTTTCTTGTAGGAAGGAATTGAACTTGCTTGATACTTGAATGAGTGAGAATGAACTTCTATATATACATTTTCTAGAGAAGTCACACCTCTACAAGAACTAGGTCGGCCACCAAAGGAAAAGATAAATACAAATAATAATTATGAATTACAATGAAGGTTGGCCAAGGTAAGAATTACAATGTTTCCTTGAGAAGCGCTCTTCCTCATTAATTATTATTTGATAAAAATTGTGCCTCTTCATAAATTCGATTATCATTTAAATAAATGAAGTTCCTCTTCAATAATATCGGTCTCCTATAAATTTGATAGCCATTTAGGCTCCATCAAATTTATCCATTATATCATGGCTGGAAGAATTCTCTCGAAATTGCTATGAACATCAACAATTAGATTATATCATGTTGGATGTTTTATGTTGTGATTAGGCTATACTTATATTTTGTAGACACAATTGGTGTTTTAACTAAGTGTAGGCATATGATATCCAATTATTCAATTAGTATGGAGATGATTAGGTTGGGTAAACATGTATGCTTGAAATCTCCATCTCACTTAATTAAAGTTGTGAGATGAATCCTATGTAGCCTTATCAAACCATGATTTGAATTGGTATCATATCTAGGCTCTTGTGTCATGAATAAATCTATAAAGTGTGTATTTTCTTTATGCATTAGTTATTTATATATTATTACATTTACATTTTTGTCTTCAAAATGTTTTCTTAAATGTTTTTGAAACATTTAATATTTTGTCAAACCAAAAATATTTTTATTGATTAATTTTTTAGTGAGAATTTATTTTATAACTTAACTATTGTATGTTGAAAATATATTTTTATTATCAAATTCCTTAATAAATTAAGTATCATGCAATTTACTAAATTATTTTATTGACAATAAAATGTGAAAGGTTAAATAGACCTATTTAAAAAGGCTATGCATTAGTCATTGAAATAAAAAAAATTATTCATAAATGATGTGGAAAGTTATTAGTCATAATTTAGAAAATGACAATATCTAATTGTGGAAAATAACTATTTTGAATGTGAAAGAAGTAAAAAAAATTAATTAGAGGCTAGGGATTTTTGAGATAAAAGGAAAAACAAAGTCATTTTTGAAACACTTATTTTCCCTATTTCTCTCTTCGCTCTCCTCCATGGTGTGAGCTATTATTTTTCAAAATTATTGTTTACAAATTTCTTGTGGATTAGGATATTTAGGTTGGATCTAAAAGAGGGCTGCCAAAAGATTGTGTGCATTACATTCAAGGATAATATTTGTTGTTGAGGGTTTTTATTTTTGAATGTATTATTCAATTTTGATTTATACAAACATGCTTAGATAGTTTTCATATTTTTCATCCTTCACCTAAGGAGATTTTATGTCTTTCCATTTGTAGTATGCTAAGTTTGAATCAAGATCTATATTTTTACTTGTGAAATTTATATTTGTAAGTTTTTAGATTTGGAAAATTACATTTTATGCTAGATCTATGGATTTTTTTTGCTAAATCATTACCACTTGAAAAGAGTAATCTCCTAATTTGAGTTCTCAAAAGGGTATATTCCATTTTAGTTTTTTATTTATTTTTAACGCTGAAAAATTTCCA
This sequence comes from Sequoia sempervirens, assembly GCA_007258455.2. Classification (NCBI taxonomy): domain Eukaryota; kingdom Viridiplantae; phylum Streptophyta; class Pinopsida; order Cupressales; family Cupressaceae; genus Sequoia; species Sequoia sempervirens. Next base: position 264,291,352 of record VDFB02058242.1, read on the forward strand.
AAATTCATTAATGATTTTTTTGGGAAGTTTGTATTTTTTTTTTTTAAATATTAAAATTGAGTTGTAGACCATATTAAACCTTTTTGTTTTGTAGGATGAAAATTCTCCTTATGGAAATGCATTTATCTATCTTTTGGATATGAGTGTCTTTGTTTTTTACCTCAATTCATGTGTCAGAATGGATAAAATATAAAAATATAATTTAATGAGATCAAATAAACATAAATATAATTAAGACTCAAGACATTATCATGATATTTTCATGATAGAATATCATCGAGACATTGTCACTTGATCTTTTTGTGATTGTTAGAATTTCATTGAGACACTATCACAATCTATTCATAATTGTTCAATTTAATTGAGGATATCTCATTATTAATGGGGGAATACTATTTAACTATATATGGATTTAAGCAGTATCATTATGAAATTCTATTCCCTACATCTAGTAGCCCCATCCTTTTAGATTAGCAAGTTGTTTATATCCAATGTGTGTACATAAATATATTCACATTATTATTGGTTATCCTTTCCATTCTAATTGTATGTTATTGATTTTTACTTTCATTTTCACTATTTGATTATTGGTGTTTATCACTATTTCAAATGTTTTAATTAGTAGTTATCATTATTTACTTTGTATGTTATTAGTAGTTATCACCATTTACTTTGTGTTTTATTAGTGGCTAACACCATTACTATTGGAATCCATTATTCAATATTATTTTTTCAATGTGTATTCTATTGGATGCCTCATGTATGATATGCAATTAGCATGTTTGATTATTCAACCACTTTGTTTTGTATTCATGTTGTTGGACTACCTAATCAATATGCTCCTAGTACAAAGGGGTGGGCCTTATGGTCACACATGATTGGGTGATGTTGATCATTATTAGGTCCATATGAATTATTTGATATGTTCATTGGAGGGTGTGGAATTATCTTGTTTGATCTTGTTAGTTGTATAAATTTCTATTTCTATTTTCTTCGGAAAGTTGTAAAGATGCATCTTGTAATCCTTGATTAGCTTCAAGAATTTCTATTTCCATAATAAGATGAACCATAATGTGAAACCATAATGTAAAATCTATATATATTGTAAAACATAATAAGATGAACCATAATGTGAAACCATAATGTAAAATGTATATACTATAAAACATAATAAGATGAACCATAATATGCAACCATAATGTAAAATATATATAATGTGAAGATCATCATCTAAGAACCATATTGTGACAAATCACAAGATAAAATGTATAACAAATCATGTATCTACATGTAAAATAAATCAAAGTGGAGGATGCCTAATATTGCTATGGGTCGGTCTCTCTCTTGATCCTCGTCTGGATCCATGTCCTGATTCTCTAGATCCTTGGCCTAATGCCTCTCTCGATCTTTTTCTCGATCCATGTCCCCATCCATGTGAGCATTGTACAAGAAAGTACGTTAATTAATTTAATGTACACATGTGTAAATGTAAAGTCATCTTAAATTTTTGTACTTTCAATATTTGAATGCATCAAGTACTTTAAGTATTATAAGTGTAACTCAAATGTACCATGAATAGGATCATCTACATGCTCCAAATCTCTAAAGCGTGAAAAACCCTCGTTTTGCTACAAATTTAAAAATACTAATTTCAAGTCAATTTTATTTTATATATGTATGTAAATTTTTAGAACACAAAATATATCTGATTAATTGAAAGTACCTGTGTCTCACCCTGGAGCACTCTACCAATGTCACTAAACTCGTGAGAATGCATAGTCAAATTAGGGACACCTGTATCAGGTAGAGGACCATTTCCAAAGAGAAGTGAGCTATATGTACCATGTACATAATGTGCAGTAACCTCAGGGACTATAGGCTGGTCTAGAATATGTTGATCATCGATCTTGTGAAGTCGCCTCACCCCGACTCGACTATCTACTAAAATGTCATATAATATGAGCTGCTACAACATCTAAACGAATCCCATACTCATCACTGATAAAATAGTATGATGATAGTAAATCAGAAATGGAAACTGAAGCAACATTACATATAGTGGCTTCACTCATCTAGGCCACATTTGATGATGATGGTAGCTCTACACGAATGTAAGGATCATAATTGGCAGATGTAGCCTGAGTGGGAGGAAGGCTAATCCACAGATGTAATAAGTATCTGCCTACACAATCAGATGGAATCTTATCGACTTGAGTAGCAATCACATCAATACTGTCAAAAAGGTCGGATCAGGTAGGTGTTGTTGTTGTACCTCCTGCTACTGCTAGTTCCAAACATTTTGGAAGAACCAAAAGGTTTGGACCAGCTAATACCCTCCTTTTGATGGGCGATAGCAAATTTGCATGTCTAAATTGAGGTTTCTCAACAAACCTCCCTTTTCCCTATCCAACATGTGAAGGAATAGATGTGTAGTCCACTACTAACCCTAAATGAAAAGTACATATAGTTGTTTGCAAAAATAAAGTAACTCATCATTATGAGGCCATATGTTATGGACTTCCAACCATCTGGGATATATAAATAGAGCAACAAGGTCATATGTGTATCTAGTAACAACATATCCTCTAACTTTCTTTTGTCCCATATAAAGAGGGAACATGTTGTGCACATTATGTTTTGAAACTCTAGTAGTAATAGAATCAATTTTATCTATGCCAATAACACTACTAGAAAGGGACCTATAAAACTCCTCAATGTTGACCTCATCATAAGGATTGTAAGATCGAATTGTGTGAATCATATGATGGATCTCTTGTTGAATGCCAACTAATATATCTCTATTAGATAGATTAGGGGAGTTAAGTATTGTTTGGTCCAAACATCTCAAAGCATTCTCTAATCTCCTAATTCTATCATTATATAAAGTAGACCTAGCCTCAGCTTGCTACTGAGACTGAGTGGTATGTTGTGATCCCTAATAATCAGCCATATCTATATAAATACAAAGATCTACAAATTTAATTGAAATAAACAAATTACAAATATGTACTTATTTTATTTCTCTATTTTAGTAAAAATATGCAATAACCATTTTTCTAGTAAGATGCTCCATAGGAAATTATAAAAAAAATAAGAAATCTGAGAAATGAGTGGCTTGAACATCATGAAGTAAACATAAGAACAATTTTAAGTTCATTCAACTATCTATGAAAAAGAGGGAGAAAGGGAGAAAATAGGATTATAAAAAAACTCCTATAAAAGAAATGGTACTAAAATATCCTAATGAAATATTCACATGTAAAAGTAACATGTAAGCATATAAATACATAAATATTGAATGCTTTAAGAATTATGGACATGAGAACTAAATTTGACTAAATTATTAAACAAAGAATCTCACATATTATCATTTAAAATTGCAAGGTATCTCTAAATTCCAAATAACAATCATACAAGTGTGTATAATATAGGATAAGAGTGTATGATTAAGTATAATGCATCTATATAAGTAGGGATAAGGAGATAATCATTCATAACTTATATTTAAAGAGACATATTGTATTTTAGGATACTTACAAATTACAATCAACTAGAAGCAATTCTACACTATAATTATGTGTGGTGCAATTCTACTTCATGTTAGAGAAGGGGATATTCTATTATGATTGATGTCTTAAGTGTTTATCCTTTTGTCATTACACACATCTAGGCCTTTTTGGATGCCTCACTAAGTGAATGTATAATATCATTCTTGGTGATGGCACTATACAATCAATACAATAAATGATCAATCAAATACAAAAGAATATTAAATAACAATAATTGATCAATCAAATACTTTATTGAAATAATATTGGAAGGCTATTAATTGGAGTTATGTGAACCAATAAGTGAAACTAGTTATAGTGGAAATTTTGATGTCTACAATGTATGAAAAGATATGACTTAAACAACTCTATAATTTCATTTAAATGCATGATTTTGTAAATATATTTAGGTGGTGCATTTAAATGAAATTATATTCATACTTTCTTACATTAAGGTGTAAGTCATATCCTAAAATACATTGTGCTAGGCACCAAAATTTCTACTATAACTAGTTTCACTTATCCATTCATATTTAACTCTATTAATTACTGGGGTAGTAATTGTAGTTATGTGAAAGAATAAGTGAAACTAGTTATATAGTAGAAATTTTGGTCCTACAATGTATTTTAGGATATTACTTACAACTAGATATATAATTTCATTTAAATCATGATTTTATGAATATATTTAAGTGGTGTGCATTTAAATGAAATTATAGTCATACTCTTACATTAAGTTGTAAGTCATATCCTAATTTATACATTGCGCTAGGCACCAAAATTCTAGTATAACTAGTTTTACTTATCCATTTACATAAACTCCAATTACTACCCTTCCAAGATTATTTCAATAAAGTATTTGACTAATCAATTATTGTAATGAATGTACACCATCACCAAGCATGACCTATTAAACATTCACTTGGTGTTTAGGCATCCAAAAAGGCAATTATCACCCTTCCAAATTATTTCAATAAATTGTTATTTAATATTCTTCTATATTTGATTGGCATTTTGCATGTTCAATGAATTGACTATGTTTGAAGGCTGATATGTCAAAGAATGAGTCTACAAATACATTTTGAACCCAAGTTTTCCTACATTCAATACATTAAATGATCAAAAAAAAAAAAAAAAATATTAAATAGCGTTTATTAAAAGAAATATTTTTGGAAGGGTAATAATTTTATTTTAGCCATTTTCAATGATGGTATACATTGAATACAATAAATGATCAATGAAATACTTTATTGAAATAATCTTGAAAGGGTGTATTAATTGGAGTTATGTGAATAGATAAGTGAAACTAATTATAGTAGAAATTTTGGTGCATAGCACAATGTATTTTAGTAGATGGCTTACAACTTAATGTAAGAGTATGACTATAATTTCATTTAAATGCACCATAAATATATTCATAAAATCATGAATTTAACTAAATTATATCTAGTTGTAAGTCATATCCTAAAATACATTATAGGAACCAAAATTTCTACTATAACTAGTTTCATTTATCCATTCACATATACCCTTCAAGATTTATTTCATTAAAGTATTTAATTGATCAATTGTGTATTGAATATACCCCATCACCAAGCATGACCTATTAAGCTTATTCTCTGGTGTGGGGCATCCAAAAAGGCCAATTATTACCCTTCAAAATTATTTGAATAAATTGTTATTCAATATTCTTCTATATTTGACTGCAATTTTCCATGATCAAGTGAATTAACTACATTTGAAGGCTGATAGGTCAAAGAGTGAGTTTACAAATTTACATTTTGAACCCAAGTTTTCCTACATTCAATACAATAAATGATCAATCAAATACAAAAGAATATTAAATAACAGTTTATTAAAATAATTTGGAAGGGTAATAATTGGCCCTTTTCATCATTCTCCATGATGGTATACATTGAATACAATAAATGATCAATCAAATACTTTATTGAAATAATCTTGGAAGGGTATTAATTGGAGTTATGTGAATAGATAAGTGAAACTAGTTATAGAAATTTTGGTGCCTAGCACAATGTATCACAATGTATTTTAGAATATGTATTTTAGAATATGACTTACAGCTTAATGTAAGAGTATGACTATAATTTCATTTAAATGCACCACTTAAACATATTCATAAAATCATGCATTTAAATGAAATTATATCTAGTTGTAAGTCATATCCTAAAATACATTGTATGCACCAAAATTTCTACTATAACTAGTTTCACTAATCCATTCACATAACTCCAATTTAATAACTCCAATTACTACCCTTAGTAATTGGAGTTATGTTAATGGATAAATGAAACTAGTTATAGTAGAAATTTTGGTGCCTAGAACAATGTATTTTAGGATGACAAGTTACAAATCTATAATTTCATAATGCATAAAATTAGAGTTGTAAAATACATTGTTTTAGACACAAAAA
>VDFB02058242.1:264297430-264339616 GCA_007258455.2 Sequoia sempervirens
ATTTTAAATCACTTTTGTTGTCCTTACACTTTGGAGTGTGACAATGGACCTGTTTTTGCTTCATTAAAATTTGCTAGTTGGGCATTTGACTACGGGATTGCCCTTAAGTTCTCATCCAATTACTACCCCCAGGGCAATGGACTTGCGGAGTCTACAAACAAGAACCTGATTACCATGATCAAAAAGCTGCTAGATAGGAATCCCAAGGACTGGCATACTCAGCTTCGTTTTTCCCTTTGGGCAGATCACACTCGCCACAAGGCCGCCCTCGACAATTCCCCATTTCACCTTGTTTATGGCCTAGAACCAATATTTCCTATCCATCTGAAGATTCCTACTCTTCAGTTCATCAATGATTTTTATGACGGAGGAGATCGTAGGGAAGCTCGGTTAGATGAGTTCTTGCATTTAGAGGAAGTCCAACACCGCGCAATAGAAAATTTCACCAAACACCAGAGAGTAGTTAAAAGATGGTTCGACCGCCAAGCCAAGATCAAAGCCTTTAGAATTGTAGATCTGGTCCTTTATTGGAACAAGGCCCACAAAAAGAAAGGGGGACGTGACAAATTCGACAAGTTCTGGCTTGGCCCCTTTCAAATAGTTGAGATTTTGGGAAATAATGCTTTCCGCCTAAAGACCTTAACTGGTGAGAACATTCCATTTCCAGTCAACGGGCAGCACCTGAAGCATTACTTCTAGGCATGAGCTCATTTGAGCTCTTCTTTGTGAATATTTATACATTGGTTAGGTAGATTGCTTTTCTGGTTTTCTTGCGTTTTTGTTTCGCGTCGCTCTTTTTGTCTCCCCCCTCTTGGTAGTTTTGTTTTGAAAGTTGTTTCCTGCCCCTTAGCAGTGGTTGTGCTTGTTTGACAAGTGGTTTACTTTGCTATCGATCCTTTGTGTTTTTCGGCTAAACATTCACTCTCGACTATCGACCTATGAAAGTTATCCATGAATGATTTCCTTGTTGAGCTCTACTCAAAACTCGACCCTGGATTGGATCTTCTTACATACATCTTGGATCTCGCACAAAACACATAATAATCATTTCTGAAAGACTATGTCATGGTTGCTATGGCACCCTAGTGAGTGAAAAATCTTAAGTCTACTCCAGTGACAACTGCAATCTCAAACCCATCGTAGGCTTCAGTGCTTACCCGGTCAAGCTGAATGATAAATGAGAAATGAACATTGAAAGAAATATCAAAGCAAAAGACCAAAGGAATTCTGAAAAAAAAAAATTGACTGTATGGGTGTTTGGGTAACTCTACCGGGGCTATGGACGCCCGGCCGGCAGTAGAGCAATATCAATGGGATTGTAGCGACAACTCTGTCGGGGCTATGGACGCTTGACTGGCAGCGGAGCAATGTCCAGGTTACTTTTCGTGTTAGACGATTTACGTAGCTCGCTCGGTTGAATTGGTAACCATGGTCACTATCCCAAGGAAAGGAATAAACTCACTACACATTTCTGAGATATCCTGTAACCTGACTCAATTAAGGATCTCGTTCTCCCAGATTCATCTATGGAAGCCACTCTTGGTCTACGAAACCAGAGATTCTGGGTCCTGAATGAATATTTATCCTTAGAACACTTGCGAGCGTTCTCTAGCGGAGTTGTCATTTGTTGTGCCCTTAGCACACACGCCCCGTTCAGAACGGGGACCCTCTTTTCTTTCTCCTTGTTGGGTCATTTTGGTCGCTGCCTCATTTTGTATGCCCACTTTTTGGTGTCTCAAATGGTCAATGTTGCTTTAAAGTCACACCATAAGTTGACCGTGCCTTCCCCTTTTCAATTTTGTCATGTTGTGATGACTTGCAGAGTCTCTTTGGTAGATTGCCCCTACCAACGGCCCCGGCCCCCTTCAGGCCCGGCCATTTGGGTTTCCCATGCTGGGTTTCATTTTTGCTCTTGCTGTTCCCAACGGCATTTAGCTCGCGTCCTCCTAGCCCCTAGGGCCCGAACTTCCATTTGCTGTTTCCTTCAAACTGCGAAAATCTTGATGGTCATCCAGCCTCCCAGGCCCAGGACCCTGGAGTTCCACTCCCAGGGTTCCGAGAGTGTTTCGCCGTTTCTCACGGCGAACCTCTCACGTCATCCCACCTTCCAGGCCCCGACCTCCCCTTTGCCGCTAAGTGAATTTACCAAGTCGAATCTTCTAGTGGCCATCATCCTGCGCCCTCCCGGCCGCCGGACCCCGGGTCTCCCACCACCGCTTCTAATTTTCAAATCCACCAACCCTTGGTCTTGCCGTACCTGCATTCAATAGGATCATTAATGACGATTAGGGGTATAAACAGCTAGCTCAGGTATGCCATTTTCACTTGGCGGTGTTGTAGAAGAATAATCAAGGCTTGTTGCAGGAGTCCGCCACCTTTTGAAGCTCCTGGTTGATCTTCGTCCATTGCCTTCACTTGCCGATCATGAGCTCTATGCCTCCCTAAATTGAGTGTTCAAGGTTGGTCTTCTGTTCACCCTCCCGAGCATTGTTTTTGTGATTTATGGGGCTTAAAATGCATAACGACCATCAAAATGACATGTGAACGATAAAATATGACATCATGAACAAAACCCATGTCCTTGAAAACTGAGTAAGCTAGCGTAGCATCCCCATGACCAATTCGGAGGTTTACCCTCGCACAACCATTCTTCACAGAGGCATTCATGGCCCTCGGGCCCGGATCCTTCCTTTGCCGTCGGGGACTTGATAGGAGATTAAAAAAATGTCAAAACATCCTTTGGATCTCTCAGGCCTGGGACTCCAGACCTCCGTCCCTGGGATTCTGCCCATCGTTCTCTGTCAGCATAACTCGGCCTTTCAGCATAACCTTTCCCCGACACCCCAATCCCCTTATTCCTCAGCGAGCACCATGCAAGTCAGCAAGACTTGGCAGGGTTGCCAAGACCTCTCCTCGATTTGAAAATATTTCTCTGAGGTCTCTCTCTGTCGGTATAGAATGCCCTGGTCGCCAAGACGTTTCCTCCCTTAAGTGTTGTCTTGCCGACATCCTCATTCGGCATAACTTTTGGATGTCGGGGAGACCCTATGCTGATCTCACAGCATCTCACCGAAGGGACCCGCCGATTCACATGTCGCTATAACCCCGAACCCTGGGCAAGACACTATGTAGAACTCGCTAAGTTACAACAAAAGTCTCTTACACCGCAGGTCGCCAAGAGAAAGTAAACCTACGCCGACAAGGGAGTCGTTCATTGCGTTTTCGGTGTAACTGGAATGAGGTCAAACCGAAAAGGGAACCCAAATGCAAAGTTGGCGAGACATGTTCACGTCTCTGAGACCATACACCGAGAGATATAACCCTATATCGAATGTCGATTATGGTGGGCCCATTGAATTCTGTCGGTGTAGCACATAAGTGTCACCATGACCCTGTACCGAAAGCACCCCATCTATACCGATGAACCACCGAAGTGAAGGTTGGGGAAACAAAGGGTTATCAGTATGACACTATCCCGAGAGCTGTAGCCTATGCCGATATGGACCCAAGCACAAAATGCATAACTCAAGTGATTTAGTGAGGCCATCCGCAGTCCTTTGGTCCTCCTTCGTCCTGAGGGGAAAACATCGCCAGCCCCTCCGAGCTTCGGACTCCGCCCTTCTGACCACCGTAGGACTAAAACAAAATCAAACAGTGGGCCCCATTGCCAGGTCCGGTATTGCTTCCGGCTGTCGACAAGACTTTCATCTTCAGTAGGACCCTTTCTCAACCCGAGGACTTGTGCTGAGGGCTCACTTTGCGCTACCCTGAGATCCATCATCTTCAACATAACACACAGATATCGGTGAGACTTCTCACCGAAGAAGAAAACCCCATGCTGAAGTGCTTTGTCGGTAAAACACATGACTTTCGCCAAGACCTTTCTCTGGGGCGGATTTTCACACCGATTGAAACTAAAACGAAGTGACGGCATTCTCCCCTATCGGGCTCGAAGCTCCGGGCTTCTGCCCAATGTTTGTCATCCCAAACGCCAAAATGCACCACGGCCCCCGGGCTTCCTGAGCCTAGTAATGTGAAACTCCTGACTGCCTTTTGACCCGCCAGACCCCAGATCCCGGAGTTTCATCTTCAGAATTCTGTCTTTAATTTGTTGTTCTGAACTACCATTTCTAGATGGCTCTTCGACCCGAGACCTCCGGATTCTCCTAAACCAATCGAAATGAGCCCAAATCTGAAATTGAACTTTGACCCACGTGCTTAATTTATGTCCTCTTTGTTGCGAGACTTCTGAGTTATCAAAATTTGATCAAAGAGAGTCTCCGGGAGCTCTCCACCCAATTTTCCCTTCCAAACAACATTTCTGCTAGGGAAGTTCGTCCCTCCGGGCCCGAATTGACCAAATGCCCCCAAGCAAAAGATCAATGATGTCAAGAGATAAAGTCGTGTTATGCTTAATAGATCATTCAAAATGGATGTCATCTTTAGAATCTCGACTAACATGAATGCTTTTATGATCGACTACGCTGACTACACCTTTGCTTGCAAAATATATGGAATCAGGTGTAGGACCTTCAGCGACGCCCATCAAGAAGGACAAAGGGAAGAAGACAAGCAAAACTCCTCGAGGGAAAGAAGACAAGGACCAAATGAAATATTAGTTTCAGGGCGAGCCTCTGCACTCTAAAGTCACCATGGATTGGAAGGAGATTACTGATACAAACATAGGCCATGTTGATATTGACGAATTCACACAGAGGGTCAAAATCAATCTAACAATGAAGTATGCCAGATTGATAAGACAAAGCGAAATCGCAAAGGCTGCAGGATTCCCTCCATCCCTTGTGGCCCCTGAGTTGGTCATGGCTTGCCGAGAGGCCTATCAATCTGACACAAGAACCATCGTTGATAGAGAAGGCAACGTCCTCGCCGACATGTCACTTGAGGGGATTACAAAGACCTTACACATCCAAACCTTCCAAGAGATGGAAGTCCCCACCATAGAAGAATGCCAAGCAACGTGGGATGATAACCTGGCAGGATGTAAAAAATTGATAAATCAGCATTGGCTCAAGGAAAGGCGGGCCAGCGCTGCGAACATTCCTCAAGAACTCTTCCGTAGTGACTTCCACAAAGATTACCACGACTTGGTCACCATGTTGGGCTGAGTTATGGGTCTTCCTACGACTGCCTATTTTTAGGAATGGATGGTCTACTTCTTGAGAAAATTCTTCGGGGGAATGAGGATGTCACAACAAAGACTTCATTCTATTGGGGTGCATAATAAGCAACTGCTTCCATGAGAAATTCATTAATGTGAAGAAGAGGTTGATGTTCTATATGACTTCCTACCTCGTCTACTCCCTAGCGGATCGGAGGCAATACAGTGGGTTATTTGTGGCACCCGATCAAGAGCAGTGCCGAAAACTCAAAGCTTATAATAGATACCCTCAACTCGAGTACAAAAACTTCAAAAGGGAATATTGTAGAGTGAACGACAACTTTGTCGGCCATATTATCATAATGATTTCTGGGGACTTCGAGAGAAGGGTCTCCGAAAGTGCCAGGGCATTTTTGAAGCAATATGCCTTTCTCTTCATCCAGTACCCGAAGTTCACATACATCCATGCCCAGGGCTTCACTAAAAGACCGAACAAGTTGCCTCGATACCTCAATGACCGGATCATCCTTCTAGAGCTTTCCCGGCAACTCCAACACATATAGGAAATCTTCAGTAGCAAACACATAGCAGGAATTTCTTATCCCATGACTCTAGGCCAGGGCATGTATAGACTGCAAACTTCCCAATGTGTTGGTAACTCTGAGAAGGAGCTAAAAGATTACCACTTTCACTTGCACACTGCTCGCCCACGGATTGACCCGTATGGGCATGTAAGGAAGACACTGGGATTAGGGTATGCCCACCTTCACCATATTGAAGACTTCTGGGCAGACTTCCAAGATGATAAAGAGGTGCGTGCAAGGCACTATATGCGAATGACTGTGTAGTTTGTAAGAAAGGTCCAGCCATTCCCCATACCGAACCAAGTCTAAGAGGATGAAAGCACCATAATGGATCTCAGGTACCCAGCGGTGGCTAATTTACCAATACCAACAATAGATTGGGGTGAGCAGGAGGTCGATGACCTTGATACCATAACCCAACCAGTCTTGGTTCATACTAAGGAGTGGGTCGATGGGAAAGTAGCCCAATTGAAGCAGCAAGGAGTAATCTTGACTTATGAAGGGCTCAAAAGTGAGCCAAGTACCATAGAGGATGTTGCTGCCACTACGTCAACTGGTGAGACCTCAAAGTCTGCCCTACTTACCAAATCCAAGAAGAGAAATGGGATAGAAACAGAACCGTCTCTAGACCCCAAGGTCTATGCCAGGAAAGAAATGGGAGGCTCACCTTCCAAAAGACTCAAACAGGTGGAGAACACCAAGGAACAACCCCCAACCCAAGAGTAGGAGACAAAGAGTATGAACCAACTAGAGCCCCTATTGGCTCTCCCTACCCCTACTGTTGCACCATCTACCTCTCTAGCCATGGTTGCCACATCTGCACCAGCGGTGGATATTTCCATCCATCTTGCCCCTTCACCTCCGGCCGAGTCTGTAATAGTTGTTGACTCTTCTTCCACCCTGACCACTCCCCCTTCCTTCGCTGCCATGTCACCAACCACATTGCTCCCTCTGGCTACAGTAACGACACCCATTCCCATTTCCACCATGCCTAAGGCTCTCTCGAAACATATTCAGAATCTCCCTCCCGAACTCTCCCAGATCCTAATGGACTCTACTCTCCAAGCAGCCCTTGCACAAGCTCTCGCTACTATGCAACCTTCACAACCGCCGAAAGGGCCACCAGCTATGGAAGCCACCATGCTAGTCTCTCTGGAGTGGGAGGAATGAGAGTAGGAAGCCTCGAGGTCCTTTAAGGAGGAAGCCGATGAATATCACGAGCACCTAGAGTATGAACTTCGAACCATTGACAAGGTGGCTATTGAGGAAGAAGAAATAGGCTCTTCTAAGAGTGGGGACGAGGAGGGTAGCCCTGGTGGTGGGGCCATCGTGCAGGCCTTTGACGATGACATTAAAGAAGAGCCGGCTAGACAGTCAAAGGACACCAAATCAGAGGAAGAAAGGCTACCCCCTAAAGAAGAAGAGCAGCAACTAGAAGACAAAACTGAGGGTAGGACCCAAACTATTGAGAGCCTTGAGGTCGTGCAATCAGTAGAACATGTGCACAAGATTGAACATGCTGAGGAAAAGAAAGAAGAAGAGATAGCAGGAAAAGAGAGCCCCACGCGACAGCTGTCTTATGTGCTTCCTATCAAACGCCTCATGTTCGTCCAAGATTCTGACGAGGAAGATGGAGATGCTGCCAAGTAGAAAAGAAGGTCCCAAGAAGAAAAGAGAGTAGAAACCTTGACCTTGAATGAGAAGAGTAAAGGTGATCGTGGATCACCAAAGGGCAAGTTCGCCTCGCCAGAATGGTTGGAGGAGCAACTTGAGATAAGAGCTCCTATGCTGAGGGACCCACAAGCAAAACTAGAGGCTATCCTCACTCTGGCTCAGATTACAATGAAGAAGAAGAAAGAATTGAGGGTTAGATCCAAAGTAACAATGGACGCCTCTGGGTCTCGGACCGTGCAGATAGCCACACCCATAGTAGGTCAAGAGGGGGTAACTTACAATATTTCCACCATGGATCTAGGGACTGCCACTAAAGAACCAAAGGTAGGGCACCTTGAGGAGTCAGTGGCCACAGTGGTACATCTGATAAAGCAGGATAAGACCTCCAAGGATGAACTCAAGGCACAAGTGGTAGCACTAACAGAATATATACAGCAATGGTCTTCGGTGGATGACCTGCCCACTACATCCACAACCCCACCCTAGTTGTTGTCCAAAGAGCAAATCGACAAGATGGAGGGAAGGAAGAACTTGGAAAAGACCACAGAAAGCTAGTTCCGACAGGTCTTGGACGTCGGAAACATAAGAATTAGCTGGGTTGTGTGAACAACCAACAAGTTCTTGGACCTGCAGTAGTCTTTGGAAGGCACAAGGAAACTCTGCACTGACTTCCTTGCAGTATATGACTCCACCTTTCCAAGGATTGAGGCTATCCTTCAGATGCCAGAAGCCATGTGGGAAAAGGACCTTGCATTTGAGAAAGACGATCACTGGCTGATGGATGTATGGCGGTGGGACTTTGGCAATCGGAAGGAAAGATTGGGACAAATCATATTAAGCAAGGTGGAAATTGATATGGAATGGATAAAGGAAATAAAGGAAGAGTGTGCTCGTTAACTCAAGCTGATGACAGAGTACGACGTGCCCACAATGCAAATGGATCTAAAGAAGATAAGGCCCTACTTCTAGAAAAAGATGGAGGACGAGATGTCAAATGAAATCACAATGGAGTTCCTGAGTTTTGTTACCCATGCCTTCGATCAATCAGAGCTATTCCGGGACCAAGGCGCAAAGTATGATGAGGATTGGAAAAAGCTGGAAGATAACATGAAAGAGTGGAGCTACCAGGTGCTACGATATGAAATCGTTGAAATAGACAAGCTCCAGGCGGTCATCCTCAAGTTCATTGAATACACAGCTTCTAAGAGACAAGAGGATAGCCCCGCCAAAGATAAAGAACTCCCTAAAGAGTAGCTACAGTGAAAACAACAATCCGCTAAATGACAAAAGAGCTACAGTGTTGTCACTAGGTGACAAAATAGGGAAAATGACAAAATGTAATTATAAATTGCAATGTATTGGGGGTAGGTGAAACCCTATTTTGTAATCAATCATGGCGACATAATGAGAATTGATCTTGGCCATTCATTTGACTTTTGAGAAACTATAAATAGGGCTCTCCTCTCATTTGCAAAAGGAGTTGAATTGTTGTAAATGCATGCTGCTCAAATTTATAAAGAAAAGACATTGAGTTGGTGTATTTTCTGAGTTTCTCACATGTTTCTTGATTCAATCTCCATAGTTAGATGTTTAACTTAGGTTTCATTGTTGTTCTAGTTAGCTGTTATCTTGGGTAGATTTTAGGAATGTTGTTCTGTGATCATGAAAATTCCTGTTGTGTTGATGACTTCTCAGTCCATACTTTTTGATGTTTGCTGATGGTAGATAGCCGTGTAAAGTTAGCCTAGACTTGAACTCGAAGCTGCCCCAAAAATTTTCATCTTTGTTCATGCATGCATATGGTGAATGACAGACGAAACATTTGCAGACCTTAGAAGATAGCACAAGTTCCATGATACTGTGAGACCTCTGGTTAAGTGGAAGATTGTTTTGAGAAGCTGTCCATTGCAGGAACTCCATTGTCACTCCTTACAGTTAGTTGCAAATTTAGGAACTCTCCCTCTTCCTTTCCCCTTTGCATTTTTATTTTTTATTTTTTATTTTTTTATTTTTTTATGACTGACCTATGCTAAGGTTCATTGCACATTGTAAAGTCAAATCCAATGACAAAGTAGAGTCCAAGACTACTGTTTGAACCTACAAATAATGCA
The DNA here is from genome assembly GCA_007258455.2 of Sequoia sempervirens. Lineage (NCBI taxonomy): Eukaryota > Viridiplantae > Streptophyta > Pinopsida > Cupressales > Cupressaceae > Sequoia > Sequoia sempervirens. Next base: position 264,306,919 of record VDFB02058242.1, read on the forward strand.
TAACAACTCTCCCATTCTAGGAACTCAATTTCAAGATCCAACTTCATGTTTTGTAATCCCTGCGTAAGCCTGCCTTGTGATTCCAACAAATCACATCAAACTATTGAGGTATCTAAGCACTGTCAAGACCTGACATCTGAGAGACCTTGGGATAGTGTTCTCCAATTTGATTGTGGAAGATTGTCTTTCAAGAGAGGTAGTGCACCTACGCATTGTCTATGTTGAGAAGTGCATAAAAACACCATGAACAGCTCCCAACTCTTCCAATTTACTTTGAAGGGCCCAATTTTTTATCTTTAGCTCATTAATTTCATTGAAAGTCCATTTCAAAAGTTTGAAATGGGTATCAGCACTATCTTTAGCTAAATTCAGAACATCCACAGAGGGATCCCTACCAGTGTTAAAACAAGTTTTATCAGGGTCTGGAGTAATAGGGGAGCCGGCTCTAGCAGTTCTATCCAACAACAGGTCGACACTTGGCTCAGTATTATTGGCACCAGACGCCTCAAAATTAGGGGAATCTTCGAAAGAGGAGACAAGGTTTTTAGCCTAGGGGTTCTTATCAACAAGACTTGTCTTGAGGGAGGGGCTTCCTGGTTCAAACTCAACACAATTTTTAATAGAAAAAGGGTTAGGGTTTTTTTTCCAGAAAGGACAGCAGGCAGGCTAAGGACAGTTTTTGCTGGATTTAAGTTGGGGAAAAAATCCGAGCAGCTGGGTTCAGTTTTGTCTTCCTTAGAATCAGGAGGGGCTTCTAGATTAGCAAGCATAGACATTTTTTGGTAATGCTCAACAATTAATCTAATTAGTCTAGTATGCAGAATAGGGAATCTTCTAGGGTTTTTCTTATGATCATCCAAACTTTTCCTCAGAGAGCAGAAAAGATAGTAGGGGAACGAAACCCTTACCTTGTAGCAGAAGTGGTTGAGCAGAGCAAAGTGATAGCCATAGACCCTAGTGAAACGACCATCCACCGTTATGTACTCCATGATGACCCGTAGGACCTTTCTCCAAAGGGCTTTTATGGTGTGGGCTTCAAAGTAGCTATTAGCTATTTTCACAAGATTCAGCCTTTCTTTTTCTTTTTTTGGAAATCTGATAACATCATAAGAAAAAACCCTATCCCTGAAAAAATTCTTCCCATCAGTAGACAAACCCGTCACATTAGCTATCAGATTTTCATTAAGCTCCACATTCCTACCAAATAGGGTAAGGTTCCCATTATTCCAATTTTTCTCAAAAAGGTCTGTAGCCTCCTGCTTGGAACCATGGAGCTTCTCCAGGAAAGGTAGTAACTTGCCGCTTTTTACTTTGTTCCAAGCCTTAACATTTTTTGTGTGCATCTCATAGCTGTCCAGCTCGATTATTTTCCTATCACCACCCATCTTGGCAAGCACGGTGGGGCAGACACAGATAAAATCTTTACTAGAACTGGCCCCACCAAATCTAAGAACCCACAAAGCGTGTGAAGCTTCCTTGCAGACTAAGCAACTTAGCTCGGTCCCATACAATCTAATGATTGTGATGTGATAAATCCAATATGTCCTCATTAAAGGGATAACACACCTCTTGTCCATGTGATTTATCATAATTCAATAAAGTGCAGACATTAGAACTTAGATCACTAATATTAAGCCAAGTGCTCATATCATTACTCCTAACTCCTTCATTAGCAAAAAAATCTGCAACAACATTAGCTTCTCTATAAGCATGTGATATTTTAATTTTGTCAAACTTAGCCAAAGTCAAGATGGCGTCATCGATCCATGATTTTATTGTCCACGAGGGGGGAGACTTGCCACAGAGACAATCAATAATATTTTTGGAGTCACCTTCAAGCCAAATATTTTTAAAGTTAAGACTTTTGGCTAAATTTATAATGTGAAAAGCGCCAGTAGCCTCTGCCAAATGATTGGTTTGGGAACCTAGAGGAGAGGTCGTTTGCCTCAAGGAAATTGCCAAAGGAGTCCCTTATGATTCCACCATAGCCCGCCATCCCTGAATTACCTTTAGCCACACCATCAAAGTTAGCTTTGACCCATCCATTAGGCAGAAAAGACCAGCGAACACCCTCTCTATCCTTCTTGGCTTTCTTAGTGACTTTATTTTACCACAAACACTTCTTTGCGAAGATTAAATTTTGTTATCTTTGCTTAGTGACTTTATTTTACCACAAACACTTCTTTTGATTAGGATTTCCAAACTATATGTTCAATGTCTTACTTTCTTCGAATCCCACAAAGTACGTTATGTGGAAATTGGATGAATTCAAGGCAAGCATTACCTATTGTTGATCTTTAGTAGGAAAATTGAGATGTAAGTTCAAGTGTTTAGAAACCTCTAAGGATGCGAATCCCAAAGCCAAGCAATAACACATGAATTAGGTCAATTGTATTTTCCTCCTAAAGGATTTGAAATTTGGATGATGTTAAGTGTTTATTTCCAAAACATTTCAAACAAGCAAAGCGTTTTGACTCATAAGCAATATAACATCATAGCTCAATTGGTACATTTTTCTTGGTGGGCTTGCCTCATGCCCTTCATAGTAGAAGAGATGATTTTACATGCAACCAAGGAAAAATTATAAAGGTATGTTAAGAATGAAGTCTTAACCTCTATATTTTAACCAAGATCAAATATGGCAAGTAACTTCTTGGAATCTAAGTTCCAATGCACCACTTTGATAAACTCATTGGATGGACCAGTTGGCTACTACAAACAAGGTTCTTAGTGACGAGACATCGGGGACATGGCACCTTGCGAGTGTCCAACAAGCCATTAAAGGCTTTAATCAATCCTACTAGGGGTTCTTATAGTTTTTACGGTAGTACCCCATTCTGAAATACACTATACGGCTAAGGCCTACATACCATGAGGACTTGACAGTTTTGTCTTATCCATTTATATACCAGCCCGAATGAAAAACCGGTTGGGTTCGCCGTCAAGTTCTCATTTTGGATGTTTCTCTTAGGAAGGCCCCTCTAAAGGTAAACAATAGCAAGCAAGCACATCTGTATTTCGATTTACCTTAGTTTAGAAACAAAGGGAGAACCCGCATGATATACCTAACTCACACTCACAAGCTTTGTTCAATTTTATTTCCCAAAATGAAGTGTGAAGGTGACTAGTTTATCTCAACCTAGGATCATAAAAAAGGCCTTTCGATTTTCAAGATCGCTATAAAGCATGAGAGAAGTACATATGTCCTTTTCGATGATGTTAGTTTAAGTAAGCAATCACAAAAGAAAAGTTGCACATGTTCATTTTAACCTTTCAAAGTAATTGTGAGTTTGTTTTAAAAGCACCAAAGTAAGTGTGACAATTTTCCTTAAAACAAACTTTAGTAAATTTGAATCCTAATGTCCTTTTTAAGGCTTTTTTTTTGTAACAAGAATTCAAAAGTTATTTTTAAAGCCCAAACGAAATTAGTGGATCCTAAGCATAAAAGATGATGAATTTTTCGTAAGAGGAGTAATGAATCCTCCAATAGTGTTAAACAAACACTAAAGTGTTTAAAAACACATGTTTTTGTGAAATGACATCATCATGCCTCTCTTCCTCTTCGTCTTTGATCGATTCAACCTACAAGAAAAAATAGTTATATTCTGCAAAACATAGGTCAAAAAGATAGAAAAAAGACAGACGAAGCAGAATTTGAAAAAAAAAGCACATATTGTAAATTAAATTTCACTTCATACCCCCCTCCAGTGGTGCAATCTGCAAAGGCATCACAGTTTGATTTCTCTAGTGGTATTGTATAGCATCGCTTGCCAGTTAATGTCGCTCTATAGTCAGGCTAGTGAGCGTGAAGGCTTCGCACTTTTGTCCAGCAGTGCAGTTTGATTTTTTTGAAAAATTCCCGCGGGTTAAATAGGTCTAGCAGTGCATTTTAAAATTCAAAATCCTAAGCGAGAAATTGGAGCGTCGCAGTTTGAATTATTAGCGGTCCTATATAGTGACGTTGGAGAACCAGCAGTGCTGATCATTGATGCTGAGCCTGTAAACAAAGAAGAACGCATAATTTTGATTAAGAAAAGTGATTAAAAGGTGAGATTTCCCTCCTTCTACCGCCAAATGTATGAACCCCAATACTAGTACCTGCAAAACAACATGAACAAACACATTAGAAGGTGAAATGCAAGCAAGAACAAGGATTCTCCATGAAATCTATTAGCATAGTTTAAAAATAGGAAAGAATAATGAAGAACACAAATGAAATAGATTAAAATCCTAACAAAACAAACAAACTCTTGATCCCATGGGGGAATTGGTGCCAATTTGATGTGAAAATTGGCCCTTTCCCAATTCCTATGATGCAAGATTGATGTGTGATGAAGAGTGATCCACTTTGTTGATGCTTGATGAGTGCTCCAATAGAAAAATCTGCATAACCTAGCTATGAACTCAATGATAATGGATGGAATTTGCTAATGATTTAAGCATAGTAAGTTTACTCAAATTGGGGATGATGAAATGAGGGAATTAGCCTCATATTTATAGATGAGATTGATGGATGAATTTAAAAAATAGAGCAATGTGGGACTAAGAATTAGCCAATGGCAAGGTGCCACTTGTCAACTTGTGAATGGATGGACGATGTGCATGTTTTGAGGATTGTGCCAATAAATGCATATATTTGAATTTTGAATTTGTTGAAATGACATGCAAAAGGGAAGGAAGAATGCATTGAATGCCACTTGGCTCAAGGAAAAGGACATGCAAGAGAGAATAAATGCCTTGTTGGAAGGAATCATCCCACTTGGATTTTGAATTCAAAATGAGGGAATATTCCTTAAAATATGCCTTGTTGAAGGAAAATAGAGATTTAATAAATGAATTAAATCTATTTTCATGTACAAGTGGTAAAAGATGGAGGATGGGACATGAGGAGTGTTGTGCCCTCGGCACACACGCCCCGTTTTGAACGGGTACCCTCTTTTCTTTTGCCTTGTCAGGTCATTTTTTGTTGTTGTTTGTCGTTGCCTCGTTTTGCGTGCCCATCTTATTTTTGGTGCCCCGGATGGTCAATGTTGCTTTTAAGTTTCACCTTAAGCTTACCGTTCCTTCCCCTTTTAATTTTGTCAGGTCCTGGTGCTCCGCGGAGTCTCCCTGGTAGTTTGCCCCTGCCAACGGCCCCGGGCCCTACCGGGCCCGGGCGTTTGGGTTTCCTTTGTCGGGTTTCCCTGTTGCACCCACCATTCCAAATGGCGCTCGGGTCGTGTCTTCCCGGATCCTAGGGTACGGACCTCCATTTTCCATCCACTAGAAACTGCAAAAATCTCGACGGTTGCCAAACCCTTCGGGCCCGGGACCCCAGAGTTTCGATCCCAGGTTTTCGTGGGCGCTTCATCATTCCTCACGGCGAACTTCTGGCGGAGTTCCGCCTTCCGAGCCTCGACCTCCCCTTTGCTGCCGGTGATTCCCGAGTTGAACTTATCCAGCGCCCGCCGACCTATGCTTTCCCGGTCTTTGGACATCGGGTCTCCCGCCGCCGTCGGTGAATTCAAAACCACCTACCTCACTGGTCGCCATACCTGCATTTAATAGGGCTATTAATGGTGGTGGAGGGTATAAAAGACTCGCTCAAGCCTCTCATTTTCACTTGACTGTGTTGCAGGGAGTGATCATAAAACTCACTAGAGGAGCCCACCCTCTTCGACACCTTCACGCTCATTGCTCTCACCATCACTTCGTCGATCGTAAGTGGATCCCACATCTCCCCGCATCGAGTGTTCGATGTAGGTTCTCTGTTCACCCTCCTGAGCATTATTTTCATGATTTCTAAGGATTAAAATGGACAATAGGCATTAAAACGATGTATGAATGATGAACCATAGCGTCACGAGTAAAACCCATGTTTTGAAAACTTAAGAAAACCTTCGAGGGTGCCCTCATGACTGATCCAGAGCTCCACCTTGCCGCGACTGTTCTTCCGTAGGGAGATCACCCCCTTTGGCCCCAGGACCTGTCTTGGCCATCCAAACCAAAAGTGATGAACCTTCTTTTCGATAGCAATTTCCCCCTTCGGGCCTGAGCCGTCAGACTTCCTCGTTCAGAAGTCAGCCTGGATGCCGCCGTGTCAAAATAGTGAACTTTCCCCGACCACCTGTCCGCTGGGTCATGCACTACTCCTCACTGCGAAAATTTCAAAATTCATGCACCCTTTGAGTACGCAGATCCTGCCCCCTTCGGAGCACCTTTCGGATTTCGTCGTGCCTGCCTCCGAGTTTTTGGTAGAGCCCTGCCCTCTAGGCCCCGGGCCTCCGTTCTGTGTTGGAATCCTGGCTGAAACTCAGGGCGGCCTTTCCCCTTTCGGGCTTCGGATGTCGGATCTCCATCCTTCCCTCGCCCGCTGTCGCAAGGGGAAATTCTCGCCCGCCCCTCCGAGCTCTGGGCTCTGCCCTTCCGTCCGTTGTGGGATTAAAAAAAAATTCAAACGACGGGCCTTCGTGCCAGGTCCGGTCTCATTCCCGGATGTCGGCAAGACATCAGGCCTTCGCCAAGACCTTTCTCTGCCCAGACCCGAAGCTCCAGACTTCTGTCCTATGTTTAACGCCCCAAACCCTGAGTGCACCACAGTCCCCTAGCCTTTTGGACCCAATAATAAAAATTGTTGAATGCACTTATTCGATCGGGGCTCCGTTGTGCGGGACTCCTTCCCTCACCCGCCGTTCCGAATGAAACTCTCACCCCACGCCTCTGACCTTCGGGCTCCGCCTTCCCGATCGCCGCCGAACTAAAAATGAAAGCAAACGGCAGACGCCTGTGCTGGGTCCGGTCTTGCTCCTGGCTGTCGGCAAGACTTGCGGATCTTGCCGGAACCTTACCCCACCACGGAGGCCTCACGCCGATTTGTGGTTCGCTGGGTCCTAACTACCATGCTACCCCCTCCGAACTTTCGCCCAACAATAGCCGTCCCAAACGGCGAAAGATGAATGCCTTCCCGGTACCACAGACCCAAACACTCAAAGGAGAAGTTACAAACCGTTAGTCACCCTGTAGCCCACCGGACCCCGGATCCCGGAGTTCCATCTCCGAAATTCCATTTATGATATGTCGTTCCAAACTGCCATCTCCAGATGGCTCTTCGGCCCGATATTTCTGGATTCTCCCAAACCGGTCCAAATGAGCCCAAATCTTAAATCTGACTTCGACCCACATGCTTAATTTTGGTCCTCTTCATTACGAACCTCTCAAAGTACTAAAATTTGATCGAAGAGAATCTCCGGGAGCCCTCTGCCCTTTTTTCCCTTCCAAACAATATTCCTGCCGAGGAAGTCTGGCCCTCCGGGCTCGAACTGTTCAAATGCCCTTAATCAAAAGATCAATGACATCAGGAGATAAAAGGTCATGTTATGCTTAATAGATTGTTTAAAATGAATGTTATCTTTAATATTTCGGCTAACATGAATGCTTTTGTGATCCATTGTGCTGACTACGCCTTTGCTTGTAGAATATACGAAATTGGGTCCAGGACTTTCAGGGGCACTCGTCGAGAAGGACAAAGGGAAAAGGTCAAGCAAGATTCCTCGAGGGAAAGAGGACAAGGACCAGATGAAATACCAATTCCAGGGTGAGCCTCTTCATTCAAAAGTCACAACGGATTGGAAGGAGATCACCAATACCAAGATAGGCCATGTCAATATTGACGAATTCACATAAAGGGTCAGGGTCAATCCAACGACCAAAAATGCAAGGTTGATAAGGCAAAGGCTATTGGATTCCCTCCATCCCTCATGGCCCCCAAGTTGGTCATGGCTTGTCAGGAGGCATATCAAGCCAACACAAGGACAATCATTGATAGAGAGGGCAATGTCCTCGCCGACATGTCGGCAGAAGGAATCACAAAAACCTTCCATATTCACACATTTCAAGAAATGGAAGCACCCAACATAGAAGAATGGCAAGTAGCATGGGACAATAATCTAGCGGGCTATAAAAGGGTAATAAATCAGCATTGGCTCAAAAAAAAGTGGGGCAACATTGTGAAGGTTCCTCAAGAACTCTTCCACAGTGACTTCCACGAAGATTACCACGACTTGGTTACCATGTTAAGCAGAGTTATGGGTCTTCCTGCGGCTGCCTACTTTTAGGAATGGATGGTGTACTTCATTGAACAAATTCTTCAGGGGAATGAGGATGTCACCACAAAGACTTCATTCTATTGGGGAGGTATAATAAGCAATTGCTTCCATGAGCAATTCATCAACGTCAAGAAGAGCTCCAAATTTTATATGACTTCCTATCTTGTCTATTCCTTAGTGGATCGAAGGCAGTACAACGGGTTGTTTGTTGCACCCAATCAGGAGTAGGGGCAAAAACTCAAGGCCCATGATAGGTACCTGTAGCTCCAGTACAAAATTTTTAAAAGGGAATATTTCAGAGTAAACGACACCTTCATTGGCCATATTATCAGAATGATTACCGGAGACTTCGAGAGGAGGGTCTTGCACAGTGTCAGGGCACTTTTGAAATAGTATGCCTTCCTCTTCATTTAGTACCCAAAGTTTACATACATCCGTGCCTAGGGCTTCACTTAAAGGCCAAATAGGTTGCCTCGATACCCCAACGACTGAATCATCCTTCTAGAGCTTTCTCAGAAACTCCAACACATACAAACAATCTTCAGCAGTAAACACATAGTAGGGATTTCTTATCCCATGACTCTGGGCCAGGGCATGTATAGACTACAAACTTCCCAGTGTGCTGGTAACTCTGAGAAAGAACTAAAAGATTACCATTTCTACCTACACACTGCTTGCCTGCGGATAGACCCATATGGCCACATCAAAAAGGCATTGGGACCAGGGTTCGCTCATCTACACCACATTGAGCATTTCTAGGCGGATTGTCAGGATGATAGAGAGGTATGTGCAAGGCACTATATGTAAATGACTATGCAGTTTGTAAGGAAGGTACAGTCTTTCCCCATACCGGACCAGGTCGAGGAAGATGAGAGCACCATAATGCACCCCAAGTACCCTACGGTCGCCAATTTGCCGATACCAACAATTGACTGGAACGAGCAGGAGGTCGATGACCTTGACACTATAACCAAGTCAATCTTGGCTCATATTAAAAACTGGGTCGATGGGCAGGTAGCCCAATTAAAGCAGCAAGGAGTAATTTTGACTTACGAAGGGCTCAAAAGTGAGCCAAGTGCCACAGAGGATGCCGCTGCCACCACTTCTACCGGCAGGACCTCCAAGTCTCCTCCGGTCAACAAATCCAAGAAGAGAAAGGAGACAAAAATGGAACAGTCTCCAGACCCCAAGGTCTATGCAAGGAAAGAAATGGGAGGCTCACCCTCCAAAAAGCTCAAACAAGCGGGGAGTGCCACGGAACAGCCCTCAACCCAGGAGGAGAAGGTGAGGGGTACGAATCAATTGGAACCTCTCTTAGCTCTCCCTGACCTTGCCATTGTGCCACCTACCTCTCTAGCTATGATTGCCACATCCCCGTCGGCAGTGGACATTTCTATCCATCTTGCCCCTTCGCCTCTGGCCGAATCTGTAATAATTGTCGACTTCTCTTCTACCATAACTATGCCCCCTTCCTCTGCCGCCATGACACCAACCACATCACTCCCTCTGGCAACGGTGGTAGCACATTTTCCCATTTCCACCATGCCTGAGGCTCTCTCGAGACATATGCAGAATCTTCCCCCTGAGCTATCCCAGATCCTAATGGATCCCGCTCTTCAAGTAGCCCTTGTGCAAGCCCTCACTACTGCTCAGCCTTCACAACTGCCGACAGGGCCACCTACTATGCAAGCCACCGTGCTAATCTCTAAGGAGTGGGAGGAATGAGAATGAGAAGCCTCAGGGGCCTATGAGGAGGAGGCTGATGAATACCACGAGCACCTAGAATATGAGAAGCGAACGATTGACAGGGTGGCCTATGAAGAGGAGGGAACTGGTTCCTCGGAGAGTGGGGACGATGAAGGTAGCACTGGTGGCAGGGTAATCGTGCAGACCTTTGACGATGATCTTGAAAAATAACTGGCCTGGTAGCCAAAGGACACCAAATCAAAGGAAGAAAGAATGCCCCTTAAAAATGAAGAACGACAGCAAGAAGAGAAAACTGAGGGTGGGACCCAAACTATCGAGAGCCTCGAAGTCGGGCAATTCATAGAACATGTGCATGAGATTGAACATGCTGAGGAAAAGAAAGAAGAGGAGACGACAGAGAAAGGAAGCCCCATACAACAACTGTCCACCGTGCTTCCTATCAAATGCCTCTTATTTGTCCAAGATTCCGACGAGGAAGAGGGAGATGTTGCCAAGCAGAAAGAAAAGTCCCTAGAAAAAAAGGGAGCAGAAACCTTAGCTTTGACCGAGAGGGGCAAGGGTGGCCATGATTCACCTAAGAGAAAATTTGATGTGCCTAAATGGATAGATAGGCAGATCGAAAGAAAAACCCCTGTACTAAAGGACCCAAGGGCGAGGTTAGAGGCCATCTTGGCTCGAACTCAAATCATGACAAAGAAGGAGAAGAAGCCCAAAGTTTGATCCAAGATGACGATGGATGCTTCTGGGTCTCGAGCAGCGCAAATAGCAATGCCTATGATTGGCCAAGCTGGGGTGAGTTACAACATCTCCACCATCGATTTGGGGATGACCACCAGAGAGCAGAAAGTCGGTCACCTTGAGGAGTCAGTGGCTATGGTGGTGTATTTGATAAAACAGGATAAGATCTCAAAGGATGAGCTCAAGGCACAGGGTGTAGCCTTAATGGATTACATACAACAATGGTCTTCAGTGGACGACCTGCCTACCACATCAACAGCCACACCCTAACTACTATCCAAAGAGCAGATCGATAAGATGGAAAGAAGTAAGAACTTGGAAAATACCATAGAGGACTGGTTCCGACAAGTCTTATATGTCAGAAACATGGGAATTAGCTGGGCTGTGTGAATAGCCAACAAGTTCTTAGATCTGTTGTAGTCTCTGGAGGGCACACGAGGAAGCTTTGTACCAACTTCCATATGACCTATGACTCCACCTTTTCGAGGATCGAGGCTATCCTTTAGTTGCCAGAAGCCACGTGGGAAAACGAGCTTGCATTTAAGAAAGACGATCACTGGCTAATGGATGTATGGCGACAGGACTTTGACAACTGGAGGGAAAGACTGGAACAAATCATGAGCAAGGTGGATCCAGACATTGAATGGATCAAGGAAATCAGGGCAGAGTGCGCTCGTTATCTCAAACTAATGACGGAGTACGACATGCCCATAGTGTAGATGGATCTAGAGATGATAAAGCCCTACTTCTAGAAAAAGATGCAGGACGGGATGTCTAATGAAATCACAGTGGAATTAATGAGTTTTGCTGCTCGTGCCTTCGATCAATCAAAGCTATTCAGGGACCAAGGCACAAAGTATGATGAGGATTGGAAAAAGCTAGAAGATAACGCGAAAGAATGGAGCTGCCAGGTGTTGCGATATGAAATTGTTGAAATAGACAAGCTCCAAGTAGTCATCCTCAAGTTCATAGAATAGACAACTTCTAAGAGGTAGGAGGACAGGCCCATCAAAGATGAAGAACTCCCTAAAGAGTAGCTATAGTAAAACAACAATCAACTAAAAGACAAATGTGCTACAGTGTCGTTAGTAGAGGACAAAATAGGGAAAATGACAAAATGCAATTTTAAATTGTGATATATTGGGGGGTAGGTGAAACCCTATTTTGTAATGAATCTTGGCCACACAATAAGAATTGATCTTGGCCATTCATTAGATTTTTTGGGCACTATAAATAGAGCTCTGCTCTCATTTGCAAAGGGAGTTGAGTTGTTGTAAAGACATGCTGCAGAAATTTATAAAGAAAAGACATTGACTTGGTGTATTTTTTGAGTTCCTCACATGTTGTTTGATTCAATCTCTATTGTTAGATGTTTAACTTAGGTTTTATTGCTGTTCTAGTTAACTGTTTCCTTGCTTCGGTAGATTTTAGGAATGTTGTCCTATGATCATGAAAATTCCTATCGTGTTGATGACTTCTTAGTCCATACTTTTTGCTGTTTGCTGATGGTAGATAGCTGTGTAAAGTTAATCTGGACTTAAATTCAAAGCTGCTTCACACTTTCATCTTTATTCATGCATGCATATGGTGAATGATAGACGAAACATTTGCAGACCTTAGAAGATAGCACAAATTCCATGAGACTGTGAGATTTCTAGTTAAGTGGAATATTGTTTCAAGAAGTTGTCCATTGCAGGAACTCCATCATCACTGTTCACAATTAGTTGCAGATCTAGGAACCTCCTCTCTTCCCTGCCCTTTTTCATTTTATTTAATGAGTAACCTATGCTAAGGTCCATTGCACATTGTAAAGCTAAATCCAATGATAAACATGGAGTTTACGAATGCTATTTGAACCTACAACAAAATGCATAATAACTTCCCTATCTTAAAAACTCCATTTCAAGATCCAACTTCCCACGCTTTGTAATACCTATGTAAAACCGCCTTGTGATTCCAACAAATCACATCAAACAACTGAGACATTCCAAGCACTATCAAAACCTGACATTAGAGACCTTGGGATAGTGTTCTGCAATCTGATTATGGAAGATTGTCTTTCAAGAGAGGTAGTGCACCTACGCACTGCCTGTGTTGAGAAGTACATAAAAAACACATCAACAAAACTGGCGCTAGAAAGAGGGTGACACATTGGGAATAAAAGCCTAAAGGTCAAAGGCGAAGCTGGATCGAATCGGATCCTTCTCTCCAGAATGATTTCAAAGAGTTCTACAGTCAACACCAAACAAGGGAGAATTTAAAGAATTGCAACCTACTACAAGGGCGAAGCAAGTTAAGGGAAGTAGTGTTCTCTCTTCCTCTTCCTCCATTCCACCCACTTCCATTCCACCCTCACCTTCATTCAGCTGGCCTTCATCTTCCACCCAACCATCTCAAACTGCATTTGCACCTCCTATCCCCGGCAGCCAGGGGATTGCTCTTATCCCGACCCTTCCAACCCAGGGCACAGTCCAATCAGCCGTAGCTTAAGTGCAATCCCAGATTGTTGTTTTATTGTGGGTACAACTCCAACTTTCCGTTTCCCAGTAGTAGATATCACCTACGCCACCCACCATGGCTTGGTTAGCACATAACCCTTCGCTGATACATTTTGACACTTATCATGATATGCCTAACAATCTGGAGGGCTTTTGTTCGAAGTTCCATCCTCGCGACCTACAGAGAATAGCTGAGGAACATATCAAAATATTTGAAACGACCATCACTGAAATGCAAGTCGACCATGAGGATGTCGCATGCCGCCTTTTTCCACATTCGTTGGGGGAAGAAGCCTTCTATTGGTACACCAATTTGCCGAGGGGATCCATTACCTCATGGAATCTGATGAAGAATGCATTCCTACAAAAATATAAGATTCCCATCAGCCCTTCAAAACTTTACCAGCAGTTTATGTCTATCAGAAGGGAAGTCAACGAACCTATTGGGTCCTTCAATGATCATTTTTATCGGGCCTATACAAGGCTTCAGGACCCGTACCTTCATAATGATGCTGCGGCGTTGGATAACCTCACGTCAGCTTTGGTGAAAATGATGTACCCACCACTTACTACCCTGGTGACTGCCTATACAGAGGTTGTTGTTGTCAGTGTAGATTTGGGGAAAAATATCTTCGGCTCGCTGCCTTCTTTAGGGCCGGTAGCTCACCCGATGCAGATTCAAGGGCTAAATTAGGCATTCGCTCTTCAGACCCTTCTTATGAATCAAGTGCCTCATTTTCCCATTGTCCCACATCTGGGGTAGCCACTGAATTATGTGCCTCCTGCGCCTTCCTATTTGTAGATGCACCCACCACTCACTACCCTGGTGACTGCCTATACAGAGGTTGTTGTTTCCAGTGTAGATTTAGGGCAAAATATCTCTGGCTCGCTGCCTTCTTTAGGGCCGATAGCTCACCCGATGTAGATTCAAGGGCTGAATTAGGCATTCGCTCTTCAGACCCTTCTTATGAATCAAGTGCCTCATTTGCCCATTGTCCCACATCTGGGGTAGCGACTGAATTATGTGCCTCCTGCGCCTTCCTATTTGTAGCCTCAACCATAGTATAATTATTCTCAGGCTGCTCCACAACCGCAGGCATATTCCCAACAGCCCTAAGCGCCATTGTACCTATCAGGACCAAAATTTCCTCCAGCTTATCAGCATCAGCCGACAACCCCACTCGTTTTTCTCCAAAATCTAGCACTATCGCTTGGGAATGGGACCAAGAAAGATAAGTTAGAGGAACTGACTGAGATGATAAATAAAATGTTCATGGAAATGATGCACCTAAAAAATTAGAACAATCAGTTACAGATCTCCCAGCGTAATTTCCAGGCCAATCTTAACCGAGACAACCGAGACAATAGGGACAGTAGGAATAATCGAGAAGCAAACACTTCCTCCGGGCAGAACTATGATAGGGGGAAAAACACTAATCAGAATTCAAAAAGGAGGCCTTCTCAGAGGCAGAATCACACATGGAACACTAGGCCCAATAACGAAGGTGTCCCTACGCCTTTCAACCAACTGGCAAGTAACAAAAAAATGACCAGTGGAGTATACCTTGCTGAGGTAGCCTTGTCCGGATGGTGTAGGATTCATAAAACCAATAGACATTTTGAGTTGGATTGCCCTGAATTCTAGATAGCCGCTGAAATATTCTAGGTAGAAGTGCAGAATGTAGTAGACAATGCTGGCTGTAGGGACATTGTCCCATCTGAGCCATACGATTCCTCCTATCTCGTGGTTAATCAAGCACCATTTTTGTGAGGCGACTGCAACAAGCCCGAAGTCGAGCCTGCTCCTATTGAGGATGGAGAAGTGCAAGAGGTATGTAATGAGCAAACTTTGGCTCAGCTTTTTGATTCAGTAGATAATGGTCAAGTAGATGAAGAGGAGCTATTTGTAAATGAGGTCCACATGTTTCATCAAAGGTCGACTCCCTACTTCCTTAGGAATAGACAGGCGGGTGGACCCTTTACAACTTCTACCCCGCCAAAATTTTTTGCCACTCCACCTAATCCTAATGCCAACAACAACCTTGGCCTTCCCCATATACCTACCCAATACCTCAACAAGAATGGGTCTCAAAACTAGTCACAAAATCAGCCTCAAGGCCAATCCCAAAATTCATCTAGTTAAACAAAAGTCCAACCTCTTAGTTCTGCCATAGGCCAAGCTTTTAGTTCAAAAATTGAACAAATGATTGAGTACGTGGCGGAAGAGTTCAAAAGGGTAAAAATTAGTTTGTCAGCCTTTGAATTACTCAAAGTCCTTGCTGTAAGGCATGCCTTCTTTAGGGTCCTTAATGGAACCCCATCTTCCAGTACAATACAAGAAACGCCAGCTAAGAGGGTTACCTTTGAAGAGCCTAGGAAAGAAATAGAGATACAGGATAATACTGGGAAAAGGAAGGATATCCCTGTAAATCAATCTGTGAGTAAACAAATTAAAAATGAATTAGAGTAGAGTAATAGGCAGTTTTCCAAGGACCTATCATTTAGACAGAACAGGGATAAAGGCAGTGATAAGAACAAGGGCCAAGTAGCTCACATAGATATGCCTACGGGCATCTTCCAAGGAAGGTTGGAAACTCCCCCTTTCTTGACCACCATTAGGATCTGTGGATGCTTTTCAAAATCTGCAAATACTAATCTCAAACAAGGGTTAGTACCTACGAATTTCTCAAGAATACTCCTATGAAATCTATTACAAATGCTTTCAAAATGCCACAAATGATGATAAAAATACTAAAGCATTATGAAAACAAATGTAAGCTACCTATTCCATAGTTGGATTGGTGTCACATGTGCTAGTGACCCTTTCCCAATCCTTGATCAAAGCTCAAAATGATAAAATGCCAATGGAGATGATGGAGTGAAATGATGAACAAGATCAAATCTCAAATGAAGAGAGTAACCTTGCATGAAATTGTGAAGGATTTGCTTGAGGATGATGCACCTATTTAAAGATTTTCAAAATGCCAAGTGTTGAAGAGGGACCAATGTGGGATCAAAAATAAGCCAATGAGTTGAGGACACTTGTCATCATGTAATTAGTTGATGTATGTGCAAGATTTGGGAAGAGTGCCCATGAGAGGGAGAATTCAAATTTGCAATAAATTTTGAGAGGGGGACAAGAAAGAAGAGCAATAAATGCCCTGTTTGACTTGTCATGTTGAGAGAAAATGAGGTTTTAATAAATCAATAAAATTGATTTATTGTGCAAGTGGGATGGGATTAGCATTAGATTAGGATTAGATGATGATTATGCTGATTAATGCTGATTAGGTGAGTTGACATTTTGGACTTAAATTTTTGATTTATTTAAATCAGAAAAAGGATGAAATATGATTTAAGATTTGATTTAAAGAAAGTCCTGATTTATTTAATTAAATGGATGATGCAAAATGAAGGTTGACTGATGATGTTTATAAGATTATTTAATGAATGGTTTAAGGTGATGAATGGATATAATGCAACATCCAGTTCGGTTGATGAATGAACCTGATCAAATGCAGAATGTTAGTTTTGCATGTCTACAGGATCTTTGGAAAGAACCTACATAACTACTTGCTCGACTCAGGAGTGTCTGCCAATGTCATGCCCTTGGCAGTATGCAAGGCTCTTGGCATCACCCCCACGCCTTCAAGGAGGAAGGTGAGCCAGCTGGACAAAACAAAGATTATCATCGTAGGAGAAATAAATCGGATCCTAATGCAAATTACCATAGACCCAAGGATACAATAAGTCATTGATATTCAAGTGGTAGACATTCTCGATACATATGGAATCATCTTAGGAAGGGAGTTCACTAAGGCACTGAATGGATATACCGCCACAGACCTTTCTCACATGTGGCTACCATGGAAGGGGCTGCCAAATTAAATCCGTATCAACCGTGAACCACGTATGAAATATATGATCACGGAGTACAATAATATTAACGAGGTGCTATTTGTCGAGATCAACTTGGGGAATTACCATCCTTTTTCCTACCAAAACAAGGTCGGGCTCTAGGAGGAATGTGCTGACGAAGTACTCCTAGTGCTATGTAGTCCTCTGACAGATTCCACTCAAATATCTCCAAGTACAGAAGGGCTGGTGGAACTAGATGATGGACCTGATGAAGATGACGACTCGGGATTACTCAATGATTTCCAAGGGTTCCTGGAAAAGTGTGTTAGCGACCATCTCAGCTTGGGCACCTAGATGAATTTCTAAGATCTGTTATTGCCAAACTAGTGCAGGGTTCACAATGCTGCCCACTCTAAGTTTGATTGTTGCTTATGTCAAACGGCGGTCGAACATGTTAAAGAATCAGCTGCTCCTCGGATTGAAATGCCAAAGGAGGCACTAATAGAACCACCTGCTGGTCACCACACCGACCCAGAAAATTCCCCTAAGATCACAAAGCTAGTCACCCAGCTGAAAGGGAACAGGAACTTAGTCAGACCTGAAAATAAAGAACCTTCCGCGTGTTGGACGCTCCGATTTGATGGATCCAAGTCCAAGCAAGGAGTGGAGCTAGGTTCAAACTCATCAGTCCAATGGGTAAGACCTTTCTTGTTGCCCATAGATTGCAATTTTATTGCACCAATAACGTAGCAGAATATGAGGCCCTGGTCCATGGCCTTCTCGTGGCTTTGAAGAAAAATGTGAAAGTGCTACATTTTTTTGGGGATTCTGAACTAGTGGTTAACCAGGTCAGGAAGCTATATTCCTATCATGATAAAAGGCTCGCCAATTATAGGCATAGGGTTTGGGATCTCCTAAAAGGCTTAGATGCATTCAATATACAATTGATCCCTCGTACTCAGAATCGAATAGTTGATGCTTTGGCTCAAGCAGCCAGCACTTTACAACCCCTCTCTTTATTTGGGTTCAAGAAATTCACGGTTAAGCTAACATCCACGCTATCAGTCCTAGATAATGTTACCCACTTACATGTCTTTAATGATGACAAACATATTCTCAAACTCATCACAAGTTTTGATGTCTTCGCAGCTCAAATAATTGATGAAGTTGATCCGCAGGAAGCCGAACTGGACATAGAAGGGGTTATTAACCTCAAGACCAATACAATCCCCAGAGGCTTGGTTCAGCTAGAACATGTATTTGACTTAGACCAGATCAAAGACCAGAACCAGCAAAGACAGAAAGAAGCCATAAGCAACCAGTGCAATGCTCACAACCTCGGGACAGCTCATAAAATTAAGAATGCTTTTATTGGCAAGGTATGCATGCGAGAGGAAAAGAAACGAATAACGGATGCATTGCAGAAATAACATAACATGGTGGCATGGAGCTACAAAGATTTAAAGACATATGACACTTTTGTCATCATGCACACCATCCCTCTCAAGATAGAGGTGAGGCCATTCTGTCAGTGGCAGCGTCCTATCAATGCCTTGTTGGAACCTATCATTTACAAAGAAGTACAAAAATTGCTATCGGTAAGGATTATTTTCCCAATCAGACACTCTACGTGGGTGGCCAATTTGGTCCCACTTAGAAAAAAGAATGGGGAGATCAGATTGTGTGTGGACTTCCATAATTTGAACCGAGCTTCGGAGAAAGATAATTATCCAGTCCCTTCATTGGACGAGGTGTTGCAAATCGTCAACGACTCCTAGATGATGTCTTTCTTCGATGGGTACTCCGGGTATAACCAAGTGATGGTACAGTATGAGGATCATCATAAAACAACGTTCACCACCAAGTGGGGGACGTTCGCGTATAGGAGAATGCCTTTTGGGTTCATCAACGCCGGCACCACCTTCCAACACGCCATGGATATCGCCTTCAAGGAACTGATTGGCAAGTGCATAATCATCTACATGGATGATTTAACTATATTTTCTAAAAAAGGAGGTGATCACATCTCTGATTTGTGCAAAATGTTTTAGATATGCAGGGAGTTCGAGGTTTCCCTTAACCCTAAGAAGTGCATTTTTGGAGTGACTGAAGGCACATTGCTCAGGCACATCATTTCAGAACAGGGTATCTCTATAGACCCTAAACGTATCGAGTCCTTACTCAAAATTCCACCCCCAAGCAGCAAGAAAGAATTAAAATCCTTCTTTGGAAAGATCAATTTTGTCAGAAAATTCATCACGGGTTTCGTGGAGATTGTTAAACCTCTCAATGCTATGTTGAAACAAGATGCCAAAGTTGAGTGGACACCCAACGCCAAACAAGCTTTTGAGGAAATCAAACAGGCCATCGTCAAGGCACCTGTGTTAGTCAGCCTGGATTATCTGAAGCCATTCTACATCTACTCGTTCGCTTCAGAGCATTCATGTGCTAGCATGTTGACCCAGAAGGATGAGGAAGGAAATGAGCACCCGATCACCTTCATGAGTGCTCCCCTAAAGGATGCTGAATTGCGATATAACAATGTAGAAAAGCAGGTGTACACTCTCGTTAGAGGGGCGAAAAAATTTAGACACTACATCCTATGCAATAAGGTATTTTCCATTGTCCTAGACCCAACAGTAAAAACGCTACTCATGCAAAATGAATTAGGTGAATGAAGAGCTAAATGGGTCACCCTGCTCCAAGAATATGACATGGAGATCCAACCAATGAAGCTGATGAGAGGATAGGCACTCACCTGCACGATTGTTGAAGCAGTAGCAGAAGCTGGACCTGAACTCACTGTGCAGTAGTATCAGTTTGAGGATGTCTCCCCTGGAGAGTGTTATAAGAATGTTGTTTATTATCTGCTAAACCACAAATGTCCACCACACTTGTAAGGAGTCCAAAAGTGGGCGCTTAGATTGAAAAGCAATGGTTAAATGCTACAAGGTTCCATTCTCTACAAGAAAAATCATGAAGGAATTTACTTAAAATGCCTGGATAAGGAGGAAGCAGATCGAGTTTTAAAAGAGTTCCATGACAAATTTGGCATGGGCCATGGTTCTGGTTCTTCCATAGCACATCAGATATTGAGAGCAGGGTATTATTGGCCAACTATCTTCAAGGACGCTCATTGTCATGTTCGCTCATGTCACACATGCCAGACCACTGCCACTAGGGAAAAGAATGCTGCTGTCCCACTACAGCTTGTGCTGGAGGTAAGGCCATTTGTGCAATGGGGTCTTGACTTCATCGGTCTAGTAAGCCCTCCATCATCTGCAGGACACAGGTACATTCTTACCGCTACTGATTACTGTACTAGGTGGATGGAAGCAATAGTACGTAAGCAATGCACAACTGAAGTAGTTACTAATTTCTTAGAAAGTTTCATTTTAAATCACTTTGGTTGTCCTTATGCTTTGGTATGTTACAATGGACTGACTTTCACTTCATTGAAATTTGCTAGTTGGGCATTTGACTACGGGATTGCTCTTAAGTTTTCATCCAATTACTACCCCCAAGGCAATGGCCTCGCTGAATCTACAAATAAAAACCTGATTACTCTAATAAAAAAACTACTAGATAGGAATCCCAAGGACTGGCATACCCAGCTCCGTTTCACCCTTTGGGCTGATCGCACTCGCTACAAGGCTGCCCTTGGCGATTCCCTGTTCCACCTTGTTTATGGCTTAGAACCGATATTTCCTATCCATCTGAATATTCCTACTCTTCAATTCATTAACGATTTTTATGAGGGAGATCGTAGAGAAGCTCGATTAGCTGAGCTCTTGCATTTAGAGGAAGTCTAAGACCATGTAATAGAAAATTTCACCAAACATTAGGGCGTAGTTAAGAGATGGTTCGACTGCCGAGCCAAGATCAAAGCATTTAGAATTGCAGATCTGGTCCTATATTGGGACAAGGCCCACGAAAAGAAAGGGGGACAGAACAAATTTGACAAGCTTTGGCTTGGCCGCTTTCAAATAGCTAAGATTTTGGGAGACAATGCTTTCTGAATTAAGACCTTAACTGGTGAGAACGTCCCGTTGCCAGTCAACGGGTAGCACTTGAAGCATTACTTCCAAGCCTAAGCTCATTCGAACTCTTCTTTGTAAATATTTATACATAGGTTAGGGTAGATTGCTTTCTCTGGTTTGCCTACGTTTTTTGTTTTACATCGCTCTTTTATTTTCCCCCTCCCAGCAGTTTTGTTTTGAAAAGATGTTTCCCACCCTTTAGCAGTGGTCGTGCTTGCTCGACGAACAGTTTACTTTGTTGACCATCCTTGGTGTTCTCTGGCTAAACATTCACTCTTGACCATCGGTCTCTGAAAATAGCCCATGAATGATTTCCTTGTTTGAACTCTGCTTAGAACTCGACCCTTGGCTAGATCTATTTACGCACATCTCAGATCTCGCACAATACACACAATAATCATTTCTAAAGGACTGTGCTAGGGCTGCTATGACACCCTAGTGAGTGAAAAATCTCAAGTCTGCTCCAGTGACCAGTGTAGTCTCAAACCCATTGTAGGCTTCAGTGCTTACCCGATCAAGCAAAATGATAAATGAAAAGGATACATTGAATCAAATATCAAAATGAAAGAAAAAAGAATTCTATAAAATAAATGACTGTATGGGTGTGTGGGTAACTCTACCAGGGCTATGGACGTCTAGCCGGCAGTAGAGAAATACCTTTGGGATTGCCACGACAACTCCCTTGGGGTTATGGACGCCTAACTGGCAGCGGAGCAATGTCCAGGTTACTTTTGCTGTTAGACAATTTATGTAACTTGCTTGGTTGGATCAACAGCTCTTGGTCAATAGCCTGCAGAAAGGAATGAATTCACAGCACACACTTCTGAGATGTCCTATAAACTGACCCAATTAAGGATCTCGTTCTCCCAGATTCACCTTTGGAAGCCACTCTTGGTCTGCGAAACCAGAGATTTTGGGTCTCCAATGAATATTTACCTTTAGAACGCTCAGAGAATTTCCCAGCAAAGTCACCATTTGTTGTGTGCTCGGCACACACGCCCCGTTTTGAACGGGGACCCTCATTTCTTCCGCCTTGTCAGGTCATTTTTTGTTGTTGTTTGTCGCCACCTCGTTTTATGTGCCAGTCTTATTTTTGGTGCCCCGGATGGTCAATGTTGCTTTTAAGTTTCACCTTAAGCTGACTGTTCCTTCCCCTTTTAATTTTGTCAAGTCCTAGTGCTCCGCGGAGTATCCCTGGCAGTTAGCCCCTGCCAATGGCCCCAGGCCCTGCCGGGCCCGGGCGTTCGGGTTTCCTTTGTCGGGTTTCCCCATTGCACCCGCCGTTCCAAACGACGCTTGAGTCACATCTTCCCGGATCCCAGGGTTCAGACCTCCATTTGCCGTCTGCTAGAAACTGCGAAAATCTCTACGGCTGCCAAACCCTTCGGGCCCAGGACCTCGGAGTTCCGATCCCAGGATTCCATGGGCGCTTCGCTGTTCCTCACGGCGAACTTCTGGCATAGTTCTGCCTTTCAGGCCCCAACCTCCCATTTGCCGCTGGTGATTCCCGAGTTGAACTTATCTAGCGCCCGCTGACCTGCGCCTTCCCGGTCTCTGGACCCCGGGTCTCCCGCCGCCATTGGTGAATTCAAAACCACCTACCTCACTGGTCACCATACCTGCATTTAATAGGGCTATTAATGGTGGTGGAGGGTATAAATGACCCGCTCAAGCCTGTCATTTTCACTTGACAGTGTTGCAGGGAGTGATCAGAAAACTTGCTATAGGAGCCCATCGTCTTCGACACCTTCATGCTCATCACTCTCACCATCACTTCGTCGATCGTAAGTGGATCCCACATCTCTCGGCATCGACTGTTCGAGGTAGGTTCTTCGTTCACCCTCTCGAGCATTATTTTCATGATTTCCAAGGATGAAAATGGACAATAGGCATTAAAACGATGTATGAATGATGAACCATAGCATCACGAATAAAACCCATGTTTTGAAAACTTAAGAAAACCTTCGAGGGTGCCCTCATGATCGATCTGGAGCTCCACCTCACCATGGTTGTTCTTCCGCAAGGAGATCACCCCCTTCAGCCCTAGGACCTGTCTTGGCCATCCAAACCAAAAGTGATGAACCTTCTTTCCGACGGCAATTTCCCCCTTCGGGCCCAAGTCGTCGGACTTCCTCGTTTGGAAGTTAGCCTGGATGCCACCACGTTGAAACGACAAACTTTCCCCAACCACCCATCTGCCGGGGCCCGCCTTTCTCCTCGCTGCGAACATTTCAAAATTCATGCACCCTTTCAGTACGCGGATCCCGCCCCCTCCGGAGCTCCTTTCGGATTTCGCCGTGCCTGCGTCCGAGTTACTGCGGAGCCCTGCCCTTCGGGTCTCGGGCCTCCATTCTCCATTGGAATCCCAGCTGAAACTCGGGGCAACCTTTCCCCTTTCGGGCTCCAGACGTCAGATCTTCGTCCTTCCCTCGTCCGCCGTTGCAAGGGGAAAATCTCCCCTGCCCCTCCGAGCTCCGAGCTCTACCCTTCCGTCTGCTGTGGGATTGAAAACAAAGTCGAATGGTGGGCCCTCGTGCTGGGTCCGGTCTCATTCTGGAATGTCGACGAGACATCAGGCTTTCACCGAGACCTTTCTCCGCCCAGACCCGAAGCTCCAAACTTCTGTTCTACTTTTGCTGCCCCAAATGCTGAGTGCACCACGGTCCCCCAGCCTTCCAGATCTGGTAATAAAAATTGTTGAATGCCCTTATTCACCTTGGGCTCCATTGTGCGGGACTCCTTCCCTCACCTGCCATTCCAAATGAAACTCTCGCCCTGCCCCTCTGACCTCGGGGCTACACCTTCCTAATCACCGCTGAACTAAAAATGAAAGCAAATGGCGGACACCTGTGCTGGGTCCGATCTTGCTCTTAGCTATCGGCAAGAATTGTGGATCTCGTTGGAACCTTACCCTGCCGCAGAGGCCTCACACTGATTTGTGGTTCGCCAGGCCCTAACTGTTGAGCTTCCCCCTCAAGACTTCTGCCCAACAATAGCCATCCCAAACGGCAAAAGACGAACGCCTTCCCGGTAAAGCAAACCCGAATACTCAAAGGAGAAGTTACAAACTGTTAGTCACCCTGCAGTCCATCTGACCGCGGACCCCGGAGTTCCATCTCTGGAATTCCATTTATGATCTGCTGTTCCAAACTGCCATCTCCAAATGGCTCTCCAGCTCGATATTTCTGGATTCTCCCAAACTGATCCAAATGAGCCCAAATCTGAAATTTGACTTTGACCCACGTGCTTAATTTCGGTCCTCTTCATTACGAACCTCTCAAAGTACTAAAATCTGACCGAAGAGAATCTCCGGGAGCCCTCTGCCCTTTTTTCCCTTACAAACAACATTCATGCCGAGGAAGTCCGGCCCTCCGGGCCCAAACTATTCAAATGCCCTTAATCAAAAGATCAATGACATCGAGAGATAAAAGGTCATGTTATGCTTAATAGATTGTTTAAAATGAATGTTATCTTTTAGATTTCGACTAACATGAATGATTTTGTGATCCATTGTGCTGACTACTTATAGAATATATGGAATCAGGTGCAGGACCTTCAGGGGCACCCGTTGAGAAGGACAAAGGGAAAAGGTCAGGCAAGATTCCTCGAGGGAAAGAGGACAAGGACCAGATGAAATACCAATTCCAGGGCAAGCCTCTTCATTCAAAAGTCACCACAGATTGGAAGGAGATCACTGATACCAACATAGGCCATGTAAATATTGACAAATTCACACAAAGGGTCAGGGTCAATCTAACGACCAAAAATGCAAGGCTGATAAGGCAAAGCGGAATAACAAAGGCTGCTGGATTCCCTCCATCCCTCGTGGCCCCCGAGTTGGTCATGGCTTGTCGGGAGGCATATCAAGCTGACACAAGGACAATCATTGATAGAGATGGCAATGTCCTTGCCAACATGTCGGCTAAAGGAATCACAAAAACCTTCCATATTCCCACATTTCAAGAAATGGAAACAGCATGGGACGATAATCTGGCGGGCTATAAAAGGGTAATAAATGAGCATTGGCTCAAAGAAAAGTGGGGTAGCGCTGTGAAGGTTCCTCAAGAACTCTTCCGCAGTGACTTCTACGAAGATTACCATGACTTGGTCACCATGTTAAGTAGGGTTATGGGTCTTCCTGCGGCCGCCTACTTTCAGGAATGGATGGTGTACTTCATTGAACAAATTCTTCGAGGGAATGAGGATGTCACCACAAAGACTTCATTCTATTTTGGGGGTATAATAAGCAACTACTTCCATGAGCAATTCGTCAACGTGAAGAAGAGCTCCAAATTTTATATGACTTCCTATGTTGTCTATTCCTTGGCAGATCAGAGACAGTACAATGGGTTATTTGTGGCAACTGATCAGGAGTAGGGGCGAAAACTCAAGGCTTATGATAGGTACTCGCAACTCCAGTACCCGAACTTCAAAAGGGAATAATGTAGAGTAAACGATGCCTTCATTGGCCATATTATCAGAATGATTGTCGGAGACTTCGAGAGGAGGGTCTCCCACAGTGCCAGGGCACTTTTGAAACAGTATGCCTTCCTCTTCATTTAGTACCCGAAGTTTACATACATCCGTGCCCAGGGCTTCACTGAAAGGCCAAACAGGTTACCTCGATACCCCAACGACCGAATCATCCTTCTGGAGCTTTCTCGGTAACTCCAACACATACATGCAATCTTCAGCAGCAAACACATAGCGGAGATTTCTTATCCCATGACTCTGGGCCAGGGCATGTATAGACTGCAAACTTCCCAGTGTGCTGGTAACTCTGAGAAAGAACTAAAAGATTACCATTTCTACCTACACACTACTCGCCCGCGGATAGACCCGTATGGCCACGTCAGAAAGGCATTGGGACCAGGGTTCACTCATCTACACCACATTGAGGATTTCTGGGCAGATTGTTAGGATGATAGAGAGGTACGTGCAAGGCACTATATGTGAATGACTATGTATTTTGTAAGGAAGGTACAACATTTCCCCATACTGGACCAATTCGAGGAAGATGAGAGCACCATAATGCACCCCAGGTACCCTGTGGTCGCCAATTTACTGATACCAACAATTGACTGGGATGAGCAGGAGGTCGATGACCTCGACAGTATAACCAAGCCAATCTTGGCTCGTACTTAAGAGTGGGTCGACGGGCAGGAAGCCCAATTAAAGCGACAAGGAGTAATTTTGACTTACGAAGGGCTCAAAAGTGAGTCAAGTGCCACAGAGGATGCCACTACCACCACTTCTACCGGCGGGACCTCCAAGTCTCCTCCAGTCATTAGATCCAAGAAGAGAAAGGAGACATAAATGGAGTAGTCTCCAGACCCCAAGGTCTATGCAAGCAAAGAAACAGGAGGCTCACCCTCCAAAAGGCTCAAACAAGCGAGGAGCGCCATAGAATAGCCCTCAACCCAAGAGGAGAAGGTGAGGGGTACGGATCAATTGGAACCTCTCTTGGCTCTCCCTGCCCCTGCTAATGTGCCACCTACCTCTCTAGCTATGATTGCCACATCCCCGCCGGCAATGGACATTTCTATCCATCTTGCCCCTTCGCCTCTGGCCGAGTCTGTAATAATTATCGACTCCTCTTCTGCCATAACTACGCCCCCTTCCTCTGCCGCTATGTCACCAACCACATCACTCCCTCTGGCAATGTTGGCAGCACCTATTCCCATTTCCACCATTCCTGAGGCTCTCTCAAGACATGCATAATCTTCCCCCTGAGCTATCCTAGATCCTAATGGATCCCGCTCTTCAAGCAACCCTTGTGCAAGCCCTCGCTACTGCTTAGCCTTCACAATCGCCAACAGGGCCACCTACTATGGAAGCCACCATGCTAATCTCTAAGGAGTGGGAGGAATGAGAACAAGAAGCCTCAGGGGACTATGAAGAGGAGGCTGATGAATACCACGAGCACCCGGAATATGAGCACCAAATGATTGACAAGGTGGCCTATGAAGAGGAGGGAACTGGTTCCTTAGAGAGCAGGGATGAAGAAGGTAGCACTGGTGGCAGGGTAATCATGTAGGCCTTTGAGGATGATCTTGAAGAAGAACTGGCTCGACAGCCAAATGACACCAAATCAGAGGAAGAAAGGTTGCCCCTTGAAGAAGAAGAACGGTAGCAAGAAGACAAAACTGAGGGTGGGACCCAAACTGTCGAGAGCCTCGAAGTCGGGCAATTCATAGAACATGTACACAAGATTGAACATGCTAAGGAAAGGAAAGAAGAGGAGACGGCAGAGAAAGGAAGCCCCATACATCAACTGTCCACTGTGCTTCCTATCAAACGTCTTGTGTTCATCCAAGCTTCCAATGAGGAAGAGGGAGATGCTGCCAAGCAGAAAGAAAAGTTCCCAGAAGAAAAGGGAGTGGAAACCTTGGCCTTGATCGAGAGGGGCGAGGGTGGCCATCATTCACCTAAGGGAAGATCTGCTGTGCCTAAATGGTTAGAGAGGTAGCTTGAAAGAAAAACCCCTGTACTAAAAGACCCAAGGGCGAGGTTAGAGGCCATCTTGGCTTGAGCTCAAATCACGAGAAAGGAGGAGAAGAAGCCCAAAGTCTTATCCAGGGTGACAATGGATGCTTCTGGGTCTGGAGCAGTGCAAATAGCAATGCCTATGATTGGCCAAGGTGGGGTGAGTTACAACATCTCCACCATCGACTTGGGGACCGCCACTAGAGAGTAGAAAGTCGGTCACCCTGAGGAGTCAGTGGCTACGGTTGTGCATTTGATAAAACAGGACAAGATCTTGAAGGATGAGCTCAAGGCACAGGTCGCAGCCTTAACAGATTACATACAACAATGGTCTTCAGTGGACAACTTGCCTACCACATCCACAGCTGCACCCCAGCTGCTATCCAAAGAGCATATCGATAAGATGGAAAGAAGGAAGAACTTGGAAAAGACCACAAAGGACTGGTTCCGACATGTCTTATACATTAGAAACATGGGAATTAGCTAGGCTGTGCGAATAGCCAACAAGTTCTTAGATCTATTGCAGTCTCTGGAGGGCACGAGGAAGCTCTGCACCTACTTCCTTGCGACCTACGACTTCACCATTATGAGGATCAAGGCTATCCTTCAGTTTCCAGAAGCCACGTGGGAAAAGGAGCTTGCATTTAAGAAAGATAATCATTGGCTAATGGATGTATGGTGACGGGACTTTGACAACCGGAGGGAAAGACTAGAACAAATCATGAGCAAGGGGGATCCAGACATTGAATGCATCAAGGAAATCAGGGCAAAGTGCGCTCATTATCTCAAACTGATGATGGGGTACGACATGCCCATAGTGTAGATGGATCTGAAGAAGATAAAGCCCTACTTCCAGGAAAAGATGGACAGGATGTCTGATGAAATCATAATGGAATTCATGAGTATTGCTGCCCGTGCCTTTGATCAATCAGAGCTATTCAGAGACCAATGTGCAAAGTATGATGAGGATTGGAAAAAGCTAGAAGATAACGCAAAAGAATGGAGCTACCAGGTGCTACGATATGAAATCGTTGAAATAGACAAGCTCCAAGCAGTCATCCTCAAGTTCATAGAATATAGAGCTTCTAAGAGGCAGGAGGACAACCCCCTCAAAGATGAAGAACTCCCTAAAGAGTAGCTACAGTGAAACAACAATCGACTAAAAGACAAAGGTGCTACAGTGCCGTCAGTAGAGGACAAAATAGGGAAAATGACAAAATGCAATTTTAAATTGTGATATATTGGGGGTTAGGTGAAACCCTATTTTGTAATGAATCTTGGCCACACAATAAGAATTTATCTTGGCCATTCATTAGATCCTTTTGGCACTATAAATAGAGCTCTCCTCTTATTTGCAAAAGGAGTTGAGTTGTTGTAAAGACATGCTGCAGAAATTTATAAAGAAAAGACATTGACTTGGTCCATTTTCTAAGTTTCTCACATGTTTGCTTGATTCAATCTCCATTGTTAGATATTTAACTTAGGTTTTATTGTTGTTCTAGTTAACTGTTTCCTTGCTTTAGTAGATTTTAGGAATGCTGTCCTGTGATCATGAAAATTCCTGTCGTGTTGATGACTTCTTAGTCCATACTTTTTGTTGTTTGCTAATGGTAGATAGTTGTGTAAAGTTAATCTGGACTTAAATTCAAAGCTGCTCCACACTTTCATATTTTTTTATGCATGCATATGGTGAATGATAGATGAAACATTTGCAGACCTTAGAAAATAGCACAAATTCCAAGAGACTGTGAGATTTTTGGTTAAGTGGAATATTGTTTCAAGAAGCTGTCCATTGCAAGAACTCCATCATCACTGTTCACAATTAGTTGCAGATCCAGGAACCTCCTCTCTTCCCTGCCCTTTTTCATTTTATTTAATGAGTAACCTATGCTAAGGTTCATTGCACATTGTAAAGCTAAATCCAATGATAAACATGGAGTTTACGAATGTTGTTTGAACCTACAGCAAAATGCACAGTAACTTCTCTATCTTAAAAACTCCATTTCAAGATCCAACTTCCCACGCTTTGTAATACCTACGTAAGACCACCTTGTGATTCCAGCAAATCACATCAAACAACTGAGACATTCCAAGCACTGTCAAGACCTGACATTAGAGACCTTGGGATAGTGTTCTGTAATCTGATTGTGGAAGATTGTCTTTCAAGAGAGGTAGTGCACCTACGCACTGCCTGTGTTGAGAAGTGCATAAAAAACACATCAACAAGGAGAGATTAAATTAATCAAGGTTAATTAATTTAATGAAGGGATTAAATGATGTGACCTATTTGACTTAAATTTGTGGATTTATTTAAATCAAATATGAGAAGAATGTGATAAGTGATTAATTAAATAAGGATTTTGATATATTTAATTAAAAGAGATGATTGTAGATTAATCTAAATAAGGTTTTAATTTATTTAATTTAATAGATAGACTTTAGA
The DNA here is from genome assembly GCA_007258455.2 of Sequoia sempervirens. Taxonomy (NCBI): domain Eukaryota; kingdom Viridiplantae; phylum Streptophyta; class Pinopsida; order Cupressales; family Cupressaceae; genus Sequoia; species Sequoia sempervirens. The sequence continues at coordinate 264,336,773 of VDFB02058242.1, forward strand.
GATTTAATCAAATACAATTAATTATTTAATTAAATTGGATAATTAGATCAAAATGGTTAATTTAATTATCAAGAAAGAATGACTTAATTAGATAACCGATTTATTTAATTAAGAGAGTAATTTGATGAATTTAATCAGATAAAAGTATTTGATTAAATGGTTAGACCGAAGGATGATTCGGAATGAGGTGATGTTAGTGGTGAGGATCAAATGTCCAATGTCAATCAGTACATTTTACGTGTCTACATTATGATTGTTCAATTATTAATGTCAAGATTATCCTCGAAAAGATGCAAAAATGAGGCTTGTGGATGTAAAATAGGGTCAATTAAGGCATAAGAAAGCCCAATTATTAATGAAAATCCTAGATAAATGTGAAAGTGTGTTACAACACTTTACAACACTCCAAATAAGGAAAGATTAAGGTTTATGTTGATTAAAAATAGGTTTATTAAGTTTGATTATTTCACAAAACCCTAGAAAAGTGTGAAAGTGAATTACAACACTTCACAACACTTTAGAAAGGTACCATTAAAATCCATTAGTTCACAAGGGCCTAAGACTTAATGTGAACATGTTATCCACATTACAACACTAAGTCAAGGCAACATTAAGCCCAAATCACAAGGAGGGCCCAAACAAGCCAGAAAAATAGAAGGGTTACTTTTTTAGTGACTCCATTTAGCCCACACTTTAGTGAGAGGACGAACTTGCTTCAAACTCACACTAAAGTATACCAAGGCACATCAAGAGGGTTCCAAGTGTACCAATTCCAATAAGATGATATAACAATCAAGAGGGGTGATCAAGCCCCTAGGATCAAGATCCCATGACAACCAAATAGGGACAAAAGAATACTCATGCAAATGATATAGAGAAGAACAATAAGGTGCAAGCATGCATTGTCAAAGATGAAAAGAGAAAAGGTAAAAAGATAAAAGATTTGGATAAAGCTTCCACTATTCTTCCAACATGATGTGGATCATATCTAGTTTGTTTGTCCAAAAAAAAATGCATACTCACTCTAAGGTGACATAACTTTAGGCTGTCTTCTAGGTGAGAAGTCTGAAAAAATGAGAAACATACACTCATGGATAGTATGTACTCACACACACACACGAGTGGCTATGGGGAAATTCATGCCTCAGTCAGGCTTTCTACTCAAACCATACCAAAGTTTACCCATTGATAACATTAATAAGGTGCCACAAAAAAATGATTTTTGAACTTCACGAGAAAAGAAAAACTTTATATGCTTGGAGCTCATGAAAAAATGAGATGGAACTAAAGGCACACAAGTTGTGTTATGGAAGGTGGCCATATAATGAAAAATGGAAAATTCCAAAGAGGAAATGTTCAAAGGAGTCTTTCTTAGTTCATGTGAGGTTTTTAACTTAGGGGACATTCTGCCTAATGTCTCCAAGAGAGGACCAATCAAATAATAGAAAATTCGCAACTTAGGGGATGTAGTGTGTCGTATCAAGCCACTAAGAGGAATGTAATATGCTGAGAGAGATCATGCTCTTGAAAGATATCACACCCAATGTCATCCACAAAGCGAAAAAAACATCATATTAAGTAAGAAAATTGCACCATGAACTATGAAGAAGAAAAATTGCAAAAGAATAATGCCAATGTATGCCCCCACTTTAGGTAAATTGCTAAAAACCATGTTGTGAGAAATTACTTTTAAGTAGCAAATGATAAATGAAAACAAAGAAGACATGAGAGCCAACATGGAAATCCCTATGCTAAGTCATATGTTTCCAAGTAAAGCTACATCATGTAAGAGAAAAATTAAAAGAGAAGGGTTTCCCCCAAAAATGAAAACACCAAACGCATAAGGGATCTATGGATTTAGGCTCAGTATATAGTTTGTTGCAATGTTTTTAGAAAATTTGAAAGTTTCATCATTCCTCGAATAAACATAGAACTAAAAGAATGACACACAAAGAGAAAAAACAAAGAAAAACCTTTTGGGTCAACATGGAAGAAATGAAAGTGTCTCAACGCCTTACGTCATCCCCAAGAGGAAAACAACAATAAAAATGAAAGGAAAAAAAAAAGATAATGAAAAATATTTTGGGTCAACATCGAATAGACATGAACGTCTTGACACCTTGTGTCATCCCCAAAAGGAAAAACACAAGACAAATGAAAAATAAATAAAGAAAAAGCAACGAAAATCCTTTTGGGTCAACATGGAAGAGGCATAAAAGTCTCAATTCCTTGCGTCATCCCCAAACGGAAAAACACAAGACAAATGAAAAAGAAAAAATAAAAGCGAAAATTAAAAGATTTACAATATACGGAAGAATGAAGGTACAAATAGAGGAATGCCACAAAGAGAGAGAGAACATCAAACATAAAGACACGAGGGATCACATTACACACATGCAATCACACAAAAGAAAAATAAAATAGAGAGAAATAATGCAAAAGACTAGTAAGGCACATGTGAGTCATCCTATGAGTAGGTCATCTGCCTCCCAATCTTAGTTCGAATAAGTGGAAGGTGGACAACGAGCCTAAGGGACAATGACAAATGTAATGCTAGGACAAGGCAATCTAATTATTGCCTCCACTGAGTGCGAGACAAGAATGAGACGAGGTAGGTGATGGTAAGGGTCATGTAATAGTGAGAATAGAATGCTCTACAACTATTACATGACAAGGGGTGGAGAAAAATTATGATATGCAATCACTCAATGGAAATCATTGCCATCAAAGTGAAAGTTTTTCAATACTAACTTGAATGCACAACACTCATCAGTACTATGTCCAAGAGTTTTGTGGTATTAGCAATGTGGAATTTTTGCATCTTTAGGATACAACACTAGTCTT